>SNQJ01S0175007.1:0-17225 GCA_010110895.2 Picea sitchensis | reverse complement strand
ACAAGTTACAAACAGAATTGTTCAGCTGAATTATATTCCTTCCACAGAACAGATTGTTGATATCTTTACTAAACCATTAGCAGCGACCCCTTTTGGAAATCTTCGTCAAAATTTGGGGGTTATAATTTCTTGTGTCTAATCTGTTCACCTGGTTAGGGGGAGTACTTGTTGAATATCTGGTGTATTTCCAAGATGCTCATAGTTGACATGGGGGAGTATGTACTACAACATCTCAGGGGGAGCATGTTTCTTCTTTGACATTGATGTCAAAGGTGGAGAAAAGAGTCCAAGAGGAGAGTTCGAATGCATGTGGGTGCTTGTGTTGCCAACAATGCCAAAGGGGGAGATTGTTGGCAAATATTTAACAAATAGCGAATGCTTGTCATTGATGGCAAGTATAGCAATGAAGATGGCATGAGTACAGAAAGTATGTAATAGATGGGCATTATGAGAAGACGCTGCAGAGAATATTCGAATAAGCTCAGAAGAGATAGTGCAGAGGATTGTTGGCAAGAATAGTGATGGCAAAGATCAACATGATCAGCAGCGCAGTGATAATGGGGGAGGAGTAGAAAAAGTGATCGTTGGATCAACAATTTAGAATTCCCGATGACTGTCAGATCTCAATGTAGACAAGAAGAGCACGCAGATATGGAGGACAGATCTTGGGTGTTAGATTCGAGCGTGAGGATCGACCATCGTAGGATCTAGGAGAATCTGCATGATATTTAAAAGTGCAAGGTGAAGCAAGTTCACGAAATCTCGAAATCTCGATGCAGACACAATGAAGACTTGCAAAATCATGAAAATATCCTGACCGTCAATACACCAAAAGACGTGGACCGTTGATCTAAGCACCATTTCATAGTTTCAACTATCACAACTTGGAGTGACAAGAACCTCCATCGAAGGAAACGTGAGATGCAAATTCACGATGAGATCTGGAACGTAGATGCATCAAGATCGTGGACCGTTGATCTAAGATCCATTTCAAAGTTTCGCCTATCAGACCTTGGAGTGACAAGAACCTCCATCGAATGAATCGCGAGATGCGAATTCATGATGAGATTTGGACCATAGATTCATTGAGATCGTGGACTGTTGATCTTAGCTCCATCTCAGAGTTTCACGAATCGCAACTTGGAGAGGCAAGAAACAATACCATAGGAATGCCGAAATCGAGATTTAATCGCAGCCATCAGATCAAGGTGTGATATGGACCATTGATCTGACTGCATTTTGGAGTTTCGCGAATCGCGACTTGGAGAGGCAAGAAACATAACCACAAGAATGTTGAAATTGCAATATGTGAAATCGTGATATGATCTGAGCCATTGAATTAAGATCAGATCTAGACCGTCGAATCATAGGACAAGTTGTTGACTGGAGTCAATGGAGCATGGTGTAGAAACTCGCGAGATGTGAGATCGCGATAAGATCTGGACCATTGGATCTATAGAGATTTCAACCGTCGATCAGACTCGATGAAGTTTATAAACTTGCGAAATATGAAGCGCCTTTTGGCACAGCCTATGGTCACCGCTAGTGGTCACGAGAAAGGAAGGAGTCAACTCAGATAAACTCCATTTTAGAGTTTCGGGGATCGTGACTTAGAGAGTCAAGATGCCTCATCTCCATATTCATGAAATGAAAATTTGCGAAAAGCACTTTATGCATAAGCACTTGGTCATGGCCATGGTCATATAGAGGAAGGAGCTAGTGCAGAAAAGCTCTGTATCGGAGTTTCAGAGATCGCGACATGAAGTATCGAGACACTTGGCCATAGGAATGTCGAAATGCCAAAACCCGATTTAAAGGCAAGATTAATAAATTTCATCCAATGGTGCATATAAACTTGAATATGATCGGAGGGCTACTATTCTCTCTCACAGTTAATTCATCAGTTACGAATCAGTTAGCAAAATTGATTCATGATTCCTGATCGGTTGGCATTTCAGTTGCTTAGACAGTTTTTATTTTTGCTCAGAAGATTCAAAGTGTAACTGTTGTGGGTGTGGTGCCTAAAAGAAAACAGATACAGACTGTGTGTGGTTGGTTGTTCTAGACGAAAAATGAATTAAACTGTAAGAAAGGGAAAATCACAGGATGCGTAGTGTGAGACTGAAAATGTGCGCAGTGTGAGATAAAACTTAGAGAAGAGTAACAGATGAGGAATAGACCTGAAGAAGAGAAGAATGACAGAACAAGTTGAAGCAGAGATAAATTGCATAATAGATAAAGGAAGAGAAGAATTGTAGAACAGTTAGAAGAAAACCAGATTTACAGAACAGAGAAGAAGTGGTAAGAATCGATTTATTTGTGTAGTTGGTTGTTTAATTATTCATTTAATATTCCAGGGTGGTTGGGAGGTGCTAGGGATAACTGTTGTCCTCAGAGGTTCAAGTGGGAGCTTGAACACAGGGAGTTGTAGCTTCCATCTGATTGCAACCAGAGAAACCAGGGTGGCAGGGTGGTGCAAGGGAGAACAAGTGTTCTCTGTCATACAGGTTGGAGTCTGTGTAACTGGAAGTTGGTGCTTCCATCCAGTTGGTGCTGGAACATTAAGGGAGTTGGTGCTTCCTTCTAGTGGGTGCTAGAAAAACTAGAGAGTTGGTGCTCTCAAACAAGTTGGAGCTTGTAAAACAGAGGTAGTAGCCTCACATTGAGTTGGTGCTCAACTATAGATGATGTACAAAACTTAAAAGACTACCTATCATTTCGAAGAAGAAGAGGTTTTCTCCCTTTATGGGTTTCCTCATGAAAAACTGTCTCTATGTACATCTTATGTGTTATTGATGCTCATTATTTATATCTTCTATATGTTGTATAATATTGATGGTCACTTGAAGAAAATTTAAGAATGGTTTAATAGATTTATAATTGTTTAAGCACAGTAACAACTGATTCACCCCCCCCTCTCAGTTGTCTTAGTAATTTCAACATAGAGTTTGAAACAACCAAAAGGGTGCTCTTGCACTTCTTCCAACATTAATTCATTCAAGTATCCCAATATTTATACAATTTGATTACAAAGGCTGAAACTAAAGCGTTTCAACTTCTAAAACAAATTCAACAGACAGTTTCGGTACATGAAACGATTTACAATGATTAATAAAAACACTTCAAAATTATGGACAATTTCTCTCCCTATTCGGCTTCCTCCGCCACATCTATCTTGCTTTGAACTTTTGTTGAATATACAAATTTGGTGACACCTGGATATCACTTACTGGCTCCGGGGATACTACACTTCATCTTACCCAATCACACAATTTCCTTCCATTGTGAATCAGAGGGAATTTCGCAATCCATCATCTCTTTAATCAAAATCTCCAAGTCAATGCACGTGGCGTAGGACATAGTCGACAGGCCAACATTTAATGTTTTGAACTTATTCAAAATTTCAAAGTCTGTAGCCAAATATTGTACCAGACTTGGGCCTTTCAGAATTTCTTCCATAGCTTCAAATTTAGAATGGTCCATTCTACACTAAATGAGGAGAGAATTGTAGTCTTATTGATTGTATAACGAACCCTTGCCATCCAAAAATGATGGGAGGCCTTTGATAAAAAATTGTTCAAATGCATCCTTAAAATCTTGTATGGTGTGCTCCATTTGCATAGCCTTGTTTTGGACCGATCTGAGTAGGTTATGCTTGGCGATCATCCTTCTGGACCAAATAATCAATGTAGTCTTGTCCTTTACCCTCACAGTTTGAAGATCATTAGTTGGCACAAAATTTAGAAAGTCAATAGCATTTTGGGCCCATTCTGAGGGTTTCTTGGCTAATATTTCATTGCCAACAGTACACCTGCTATGAGCCGTAGCAACCACATTGTCTTTATCATTTATAAAATTCAGATAAGGACTAAACTTAGCGGCCTCTACAGCAATAGCAGCCCATATTACATGTTTATCTCCCTGTAATAGTGTTTTTCCCTTTAACCTTTTTTTAAGCTTGTTCACTCTCTCTTGCAAATCTTGATTATCTCTATGAAGTTCAGCCATCTTCTCATCTTTTACTTTCATCTCTGATTTAAACTTTTCTATGACTTCTTTGAGGACCTTGATCTCCCATGTTTTTAAGCTTACCTGGGACATAGCTTGAACCAACCCTCAGTTATTGATCCAACCTCTATATTTGCAGGTACAATGATAGCCATATCTGATGTGACTACATGTGCTTGTGACCAATTCTCTTTTTATTTTTCTAATTGCAACACTTTAGCTTTGTGATCAAGTGCTTCTTGTCTGAATGTTTCCTTCTCCTGATCCAAAGCAGTTAGCTTTTCTTTCTGTATATGATCTGTAGGGGACATATTCAACTTTTTCTTTAGGCTTTGGATCATCTTATCTTTCTCATCTAGAGAATCCTTTATCCCTTGGGGGCCTTCAGATTCTAACCTTTTGACCTGTGTCATCCAGGATTTTTTGGATGCCTTTTCCTATTTCAATTGTCCATCTAGTTTGAGTGCATGTGTTGTCAATCTCGCAACCCTCAGACCTAAGCTCAGATAATCTGAATATAGCATGTCACTGACATTCCTATGGATCTTTACTTTGTTAGGGGAACCAATATTTTCATAGTGAATTTTGAACTCAAACACCTTATCATACACCTTATCCTCATCAGCCACTGCTATGTTAAATGTCTTTCTTTCCACATCCCTGACTAAGAGTAAGGAAGCCTTATCCCAGGACATCTTCTCTACTTTAGGTAAAATGTCTCTTATTTTACTATTGGCCATACTTCCCTTCACAACATACTGGTTCATTAAATCTTCCTTGGACTGATAAACTGCCACAGGTGTCTTGCCAAATATGTGTTTCCTGCTGCTAAAAACCTTTGAGTTTCTTTCATTTTGCGGCATTCTTCCTGTACCATCTTCTTCATTCTTGGTTGCACCTTCCACCATCTCCATGCTCATTTTCCCTTTGGGATCTTCTTCTTCCAGGTCAATTATTTGAGAGGGTGGTGTGATTTTGATTTTCTTGGGAGTATCTTGTTGGCTACTAGAACCCAAGGCCTCTGAACTGCTCTTCTTATTATAGACACTCATTTTAGGGGATTTCACAACCAACCTAAGAGAAGGTTTTTTTGTTGGGCTCTGCTGAGAGGTTGGTTTTGTTTTTTTTGTTTGATCATGTTGCAGAGTGACCTCGATATCTACAGAGGTTTCTAGATTGGCTATCTTATCGAATCCATCAACGTTCTTATGTTCATAGGGGCCTTGTTTGATCACCAATATTCTCTTTAATATGATCTGATGTGGATCATATTTCCTCCCTTTCAACTGTGTGAACCCGAATTCATTGAGTTTGTATTGGATCAGATGCAAACAAGACTTTTTATTTACCACAAAGGGCCCCACCATGAAAGGAAATTTTAGGTTAGAAGCCTTATGTGCTTTCAGAAAATGCTCTGTCTCTAAGATGATCTTTTGTCTTATGAACTACAAAGAAAAAATTCTGGGAGTCAAAAAGACCGGTAAAAGATAAGGTCCTTCCTCATAGCCATATACCCAAATCACAGTAGACTGTATGAACAACATCCAATCTCCTACCCTATTCTCTGAATTTGGTTGTAATGAAATTCTCATTTCTTCTAGAACCCTCGATAGATCTGAACTGAAAATAATATTGTACACACTGGACATAATATTATTGATGAAAATAAGCATGGTGATCCTTTTACACTGGGTTGAAATAAATGCAGTCTCAGGAAATTCGGTTATGTTATATTCCAGGAACATTCTTAGCAAGTGTGTGTAGTATCTAAAGTGTCTTAATGAATTGAAGTTTACCAATTGTTGATGCATATTATCAGCTATGAATTTTCTAAAATTGACACTAACCGACTGACCAGACCCTGACATAAAGAAGGTCGACAAGAAACTTAACATGACTTCTACCACAAAATTTTCATTATCCAACCCTAGAATTTGAGTCAGTAGAGAACAATCCCACTGGAATTCGATGAGCATGACACTTACATTGGTATGCAACAACAGACTCTATGAATGGTGTTCAGGTTTGACAATGTTCTGCAGAAACAAGGTTTTTACTTCTGGTGGGAATTCTCTATAAATTGTGATCATCTTTATTCCTCGAAGGGCTCTGACACTGTCAGGGAAGATTCTGGTATACTGAGGATGTGCCAAAGTGACGGATTGTCTATCTCATATAAAACCTTTGACCCTAATGTATTCAAAATGACTCTTTCTTCCTAAGAATATCACTCTCCACACAAGCTTACAAATTCAGGGAAAGGAAATACTAGATCTACAATGAAAGGGGTGATGGAGGCTTGAGCCTCTTCGAGGAAAGGTATGTGGGTTCCAACATTGTCCAAAAAATTCGATTTGGACATAGAAATGGGTGAGATTGTTATTTCTTTGTTGAAAAAGTCAGAGTCCCTGTCAATTAGGGCTTCTTCTCTAAAGGCGATGTCTTATTCATTCTCGGATCAAATGACAGGATTAGCATCAATGGTGAAAATACATGTTTAAGCGACGAAGAATGCATGAATGTGATTCAGTTTTGAACTTGATTTTCAAATCGATGCTTTGCGCAAATTTTTGAATGTTTGAATGCTTCAAAATATCATAAAATAATGTCAGAGGCCCTCCTTTTATACGTGCCTATTTACATCAGGGGTTGGAGAAAACGGTTTTAGGTAGACCAATTTTCACCCCGATGTGCCTCAGAGGGAGCCACATGTCCATGTTTGAAACCACGACAATTTTCCCTGGCCCACGCTCGAATGATTAATCCTTGCGCTACTTGGATCACCGATATGAGTTTTATCTATTGATCTGGATCACTCTAAGATCGATGGTCCACCATGCCGCATCAACTATCAACATCGGGAGTTGAAGAAAATGGTTTTAAGGCAGACCACGTTTTGCCCCGATGTACCTCTAGAGGTGTCGCGCGTCCACGAATAAAACCATAGTGGTTTTCCCCGACCCGCCTTTGAGAAATTATCTTCCGCGCTTGTTTGTCCACCGATATGCCTCTCAGTCGTTGATCTGGGTTACTCTTAGATTCGACGGTCTAAAGAATCTTTCCTTTTGTGCCTCCGCTATATTTTTCTGCATGTCACCATATAAGACTTTATCCTCCAAACTATCGCACCTCCGCAGCGATGTGGCCTTTCACTAAATGTTTGAAATTCAGAGCCTGATCTGAAAATTGTTGTGATGATAACATGTAAAACTATTTAATGATCGATCTTCTATCAAAATACTGCAAAATATATTAGAAATATGTAGCATAGAGATAGAAGTAAAACTAGAAAAGAAAACAATCAATCACCTACATACAAGGATAAGAACAAGTAGGGAGTTCATGCTGAATGCCAACATCGGATATTTCAACATGGGAGATATCATATTGGATCTAGGATCTGAATTCAATGTATTATCGAAGAAGACATGGAAATGTATGGGAGAGACCACATTAGGATATTCACCCATTCAGTTGAAACTAGCAAACCAACATAGAGTTCTCTTAATTGGAGGACTGAAAAGAGTGACAGTAGACCTGGATGGAGTGTGCACTAAAGCAGAATTTGAAGTGATTGAAATAGTGAACGACACAACACCATATACAACATTGCTTGACTTGGATTGGGCATTTTATAACTAGGCCATAGTCAATTTAAATACATGAAAAATGACATTTGAATCAGGAGAATACAGGGTCATTGCACCATTAGACCCATCAGAAGGGGAAAGGTTTGTAGAGCCTACTTGCTTGGAGGAAATTAGCCAATTGTACAGAACAACTGCGTGTGATGAGGATTACGTAAACCCAACTACAGATGGGATACTCAGTTGGTGGAGAATTACTTCATGTGCATCAGACTCAGATATAGGTTTAGAGAACTAGAAACAGAGGCTCCACGAAGTTTCCACAAGAAGATGCGCAACAATAGACTGTGCAGTAAGATGGGTAGGTACGGATCAAATTTTCATGGAAAAGTTTTCATTTTTGGGCACAAATCCCGATGTACACGGGTTGTAGTGGTACAACATGCATATACACATGATGTATAGTAGGCAAGGTGCATACATGTGAAAAATATGTATTTTTAGCTATGGGATTTGCAGAAAGGGATGAAAAGTGTGCATAGGGAAATGGAAAAAGGCCCTTTATGCAAGATTGCATAGGGTGAAGAAAATATTTTCTATAACAGTGATGAAGAGGAGGTAGAGGATCTCTGGGATGTGGAGCAGATTGAGGAGATCTTGTGCGCAACATATGAGAGGAATATGAAAGGTCCAAGAGAAGGAAGAGAAGACAACAATCCTATCCATATTAATGTCAATGTGGAACCCATAAACCCATGTGCGACTAAATCACCCAAAAGAACACCATCATTTAGACAACTGAATTTCGGGAGAAGGAAGACAACAAGAAGTACATCTACATAAGGAACAACGACTGGAGGAGCCATTTCAGGAAGCACTAGTCAAGTATATACATCGTAAGGAGGTATTAGTTCAACATTCAAGATGGAAGGACACGATCCCACCATCAGGTTACCAGAATTCAAAGGAGAAGCGTTGGAGGACCTGGAAAAGAACTTCTTTATTTGTGAGAAGATATGTGAAGAAAAAAAAATCACAGACGAGGACACTAAACTTGTGCATCTAGCAATCACACTAAGGGATCGTGCACTAGATTGGTATATGCATTTAGTGACAAATAATCCACCAGGGACAACCAGAATAATTGTGGATATCAAGAAATTGATGATAAATGAGTTTCAGAAGCCAAGTTCAGAGGACCAGTACATGAATGAGATGATAAAAATTAGACATAAACTAGAAGAATCTGTATGGGATATTGACCAAAGATTCTAGTGACTGAAAGGAAAGTTGAAATATCTCATGACTGATATGCAGCACATGCACCAGTTCGTCAATTCACTACTACCACACTTGAAATATCCACTGTAAAAATAGAATTTTCAGACACAGGCAGAGGCTCTACATGCATCCCTGCAACTGGAAGAAAACCAATATCATAAGACAGATCCATCCATTGAAGAGGTGAAGGAGGATTTGAAGAACTTAACATTCCAGGTAAATCAGAACAAAAGTAAGGACAAACGAGAAGTCGTTTGGTGTACCACATGCAGGATGAAAGGACACCAAAAGAACGAATGTCCAACATTCGCACAGTACATGGAAGTAGCTATGCCAAATCCATTACCAAGAGGAGGAATCTGGTGCGAGATCTATAAGAAACTGAGCCATGATCCATATCACTGCCCAATGTTGCAAAAGTACCAAACAGGCCCAAAGAGTTCATATTGCAACTTTTGCAAATCAGTGGGCCATGATGACAAAGACTGTAGCATTATGAACTTGATGAGAGAGAGGACATCATATGCATATAGGGTGCAGGAAGAAATTATTATCAGGAAATATGCACCTCAGTTTAACCAAGTACCAACCCCATACAACATTTTGCAGCCACAGTATAATACTACACAACAACCATATAATACCGCGTAGCCACACTACAACACAGTGCAACCTCAGTACAATATTGCGTAGTACAATCAGGCGCCTTAGTATAATGTGACGTGAGGAGATCTATCTAGCTACATAGGTGGAGGATGAGATAGAGGAGGCTTTGGAAGAGGTAGAGGACCAGTGGTATGTCACAACTTTCAACAACCAGGACACTATGCAAGAGAATGTCCACTTCCACCAACGACTTGTATGTATTGTCGTGCATCGGATCATGACACAAAATAATGTCCTACATTACTAGGGAAGATCCAGGAAAAGAGGAATCTGAACAACCAAAATGTTCAATGGATTTCATCCGAAGCAAGGGATGAACAACAAAACATCAACATAGTTACGCATGGAGGAGATAAAAGAAGAAATGGCGCAGTCTGTCAAGATCCATTACAACACCAGTGGGTGAAGAAGAATGTTGAACCAAGGAAATAGTTCAACGCGTAGAACGAGAAGGAAAAATTTAAGAAAGCAAGAAAATAATTTATGAAGAAAGACATCGCGTCGAATTCAACCGCGCAACATAACAAGTATCAGAGTATGATATGCCTCCATCGTTGGATCATACCAAATAAATGCAGCCCCTGGGACAAGTAAGTGCAATCAAAGGCTTTTTACAATCATGTGTAATGTTAGCACTCTGTAACTTTTGTCCGGCTAAATAGACAAATGACAGAGGTAACTGTTTCAACCAGATTTAGAGCTAAGGCACTAGCCTGCTCAACTCAGAGAGGTCTCTCTCGTTTCACTTGATATTTCTTTGGAAATTGGTGGCTAGATTTTAGTAAGTTTTGGGGGGGTTTTAATAAAGTTGTTGGCAAGGAAGGGGAGGAACACTCAGGGCTATGGAGTCAAAATTCTGAAAGTGAATGAAAACAATGACCAGCCGATAGAAATCTCCAAAGGATAAATGCTAAACTAGGTGATGAGTCTGATTTATTCTTGAAATTTAATAGAGTGTAGGAAGATAAAGAGAACAGATAACTGCATCAGAGCATTACTGAAATTAATTCTGAATTAGTTAAGAAGACAATCACACGGTTTAAATTGTTTAAACCGAGATCTTCATAAGACGAATTATTGGATTTTAACTATCCAATTTAAACAGAAGAGAATGCAAATGGAATAAAGGATCATAGGACATACATACGATGAAAGAAGACAAATCTCATATCACCACCAATTAGAATCTTTTCGTAGAGACTTCAAAAGTTTCTGCATATATATTCAATTCATCTTCAAAAAATTACAATAGAGTTCGAAAAAACCAAAAGGGTGCTCTTGCACTTCTACCAACAATAATTCATTCAAGTATCCTAGTATTTATACAATTCGATTACAAAGGTTGAAACTGAAGAGTTTCATCTTCTAAAAACATTTCGACATATAGTTTTGATACACGAAACGATTTACAATGATTAATAAAAAAACGCTTCAAAATTATGGACAATTTCTCTCACTATTCGGCTTCCTCCACGCTATATGTCTCGCTCTGACATTTTGTTGGATATACAAATTTGGTGACACCTGGATATCACTTACTAGCTCAGGGGATACTGCACTTCATTTTACCCAGTCGCACGATTTCCTTCCATTGTGAATTAGAGGGAATTTCGTAATCCATCATCTCTTTAATCAAAATATCCAAGTCAATGCACATTGTGTAGGACATAGTCGACAGGCCAACCTTTACTGTTTTGAACTTATTCAAAATTTCAAAGTTTGTAGCCAAATATTCTACCAGACTTGGGCCTTTCAGACTTTCTTCCATAGCTTCAAATTTACAATGGTCCATTCTACACGGAATGAGGAGAGAATTGTAGTCTTCTTGATTGTATAATGAACCCTTGCCATCCAAAAATGATGGGAGGCCTTTGATAAAAAATTGTTCAAATGCATCCTTAAACTCTTGTATGTCATGCTCCATTTGCATAGCCTTGTTTTGGACTGATCTAAGTAGGTTATGCTTGTCGATCATCCTTCTGGCCCAAATGATCAACGTAGTACTGTCCTTTACCCTGATAGTTTGAAGATCAGTAGTTGGTACAAAATTTAGCAAGTCAATAGCATTTTGGGCCCATTCTGAGGGTTTCTTGGCTAATATTTCATTAACAACAATACACCTGCTCTGAGCCGTAGCAACCACGTTGTCTTTATCATTTATAAAATTCATATAAGGAATAAACTTAGCTGCCTCTATAGCAATAGCAACCCATATTACATGTTTATCTCCCTGTAATAGTTTTTTTCCCTTTAACCTTTTTTTCAGCTTGCTCACTCTCTCTTGCAAATATTGATTATCTCTGTGAAGTTGAGCCATCTTCTCATATTTTACTTTCATCTCTTGTTTCAACTTTTCTATGACTTCTTTCAGGCCCTTGATCTCCCATGTTTTTAAGCTTACTTGGTACATAGCTTGAACCAACCCCTCAGTTCTTGATCCAGCCTCTATATTTGCAGGTACAATGACAGCCATATCTGATGTTACTACCTATGCTTGTGACCAAATCTCTTTTTATTTTTCTAACTGCAACACTTTAGCTCTGTGATCAAGTGCTTATTGTCTGACTGTTTCCTTCTCCTAATCCAAAGCAGTTAGCTCTGTTGTCTGTAGATGATCTATAGGGGACATCTTCAACTTTTTCTTTAGGCTTTGGATCATCTTATCTTTCTCATATAGAGAATCCTTTACCCCTTTGGGGCCTTCAGATTCTAACCTTTTGACCTGTGTCATCCAGGCTTTGTTGGATGCATTTTCCTGTTTCATTTGTCCATCTAGTTTGAGTGCATGTGTTGTCAATCTCGCAACCCTCAGACCTAAACTCAGATAATCTGAATATAGCATGTCACTGACATTCCTGTGGATCTTTACTTTGTTAGGGGAACAAATATTTTCATAGTGAATTTTGAACTCAAACACCTTATCATACACCTTATCCTCATCAGCCACTGCTATGTTAAACGTCTTTATTTCCACATCCCTAACTAAGAGTAAGGAAGCCTTATCCCAGGACATCTTCTCTACTTTAGGTAAAAGGTCTCTTATTTTACTATTGGCCATACTTCCCTTCACAACATACTGGTTCATTAAATCTTCCTTGGACTGATAAACTGCCACAGGTGTCTTGCCAAATATGTGTTTCCTGCTTCTAAAAACCTTTGAGTTTCTTTCATTTTGCGGCATTCTTCCTGTACCATCTTCTTCATTCTTGGTTGCACCTTCCACCATCTCCATGCTCATTTTCCCTTTGGGATCTTCTTCTTCCAGGTCAACTATTTGAGAGGGTGGTGTGATTTTCATTTTCTTGGGAGTATCTTGTTGGCTACTGGAACCCAAGGCCTCTGAACTGCTCTTCTTATTATAGACACTCATTTTAGGGGATTTCAAAACCAACCTAGGAGAAGGTTTTTGTGTTGGTCTCTGCCGAGAGGTTGGTTCTGTTTGTTTTGTTTGATCATGATGCAGAGTGACCTCGATATCTACAGAGGTTTCTAGATTGTCTAGCTTATCGAATCCATCAAATTTCTTATGTTCATAGGGGTCTCGTTTGCTCACCAATATTCTCTTTGATATGATCTGATGTGGATCATATTTCCTCCCTTTCAACTATGTGAACCCGAATTCATTGAGTTTGTATTGGATCATATGCAAACAAGACTTTTTATTTACCAAAAAGGGCCCCACCATGAAAGGAAAATTTAGGTTAGAAGCCTTATGTGCTTTCAGAAAATGCTCTGTCTCTGAGATAGTCCTTTGTCTTATGAACTACAAAGAAAAAATTATGGGTGTCAAAAAGACCGGTAAAAGATAAGGTCCTTCCTGATAGCCATATACCCAAATCACAGTAGACTGTATGAACAACATCCAATCTCCTACCTTGTTCTTTGAATTTGGTTGTAATGAACTTCTCATTTCTTCCAAAACCCTCGACAGATCTGAACTGAAAATAATATTGTACACCTTGGACATAATATTATTGATGAAAATAAGCATGGTGATTCTTTTACACTTGGTCGAAATAAATGTAGTCTCAGGAAATTTGGTTATGTTATATTCCAGGAACATTCTCAGCAAGTGCGTGTAGTATCTGAAGTGTCTCAATGAATTGAAGTTTACCAACTATTGATGCATATTATCAGCTATGAATTTGTGAAAATTGACACTAACCGACTGACCAGAACCTGACATAAAGAAGGTCGACAAGAAACTTAACATGACTTCTAACACAAAATTTTCATTATCCAACCCTAGAATTTGAGTCAGTAGAGAACAATCCCACTGGACTTTGATGAGCATGATGCTTACATTGGCAGGCAATGCCAGACTCTTTGAATGGTGTTCAGGTTTGACAATGGTCTGCAGAAACAGGGTTTTTACTTCTGGTGGGAATTCTCTATAAATTGTGACCATCTTTTCTTCCTCGAAGGGATCTAACACTGTGGGGGGAGATTATGGTATACTGAGGATGTGCCGAAGCGACGGAATGACTATCTCATATAAAACCTCTTGCCCTAATTTATTCAAAATGACTCTTTCTTCCCGATAATATCGCTCCGCACACAAGCTTACAAATTCAAGGAAAGGAAATACTAATTCTACGATGCAAGCGGTGATGGAGGCTTGAGCCTCTTCGAGGAAAGGTATGCGGGTTCCAACATTGTCCAACAAATTTGATTTGGACACAAAAATGGGTGAGATTGTTATCTCTGTGTTGAAAAATTCAGAGTCCCTGTCAATTAGGGCTTCTTCTCTAGAGGCAATGTCTTATTCATTCACAGATAAAATGACAGGATTATCGTCAATGGTGAAAAATACATGCTTAAGTGGCGAAGAATGCACGAATTTGATTCAATTTTGAACTTGATTTTCGAATCGATGCTTTGCACCAATTTTTGAACGTTTGAATGCTTCAAAATATCATAAAATAATGTCGGAGGCCCTCCTTTTATACGTTCCTATTTACATCAAGGGTTGGAGAAAACAGTTTTAGGTAAACCACTTTTCACCCCGATGTGCCTCAGAGGGAGCCACATGTCCACGTTTGAAACCATGACAATTATCCCTGGACCGTGCTCGAATGATTAATCCTTGCGCTACTTGGATCACCGATATGAGTTTCATCTGTTGATCTGGATCACTCTAAGATCGATGGTCCATCATGCCGCAACAACTATCAACATCAGGAGTTGAAGAAAATGGTTTTAAGGCAGATCACGTTTTTCCCTAATGTACCTCTATAGGTGTCACGCATCCACAAATAAAACCATAGTGGTTTTCCTCAGCCCGCCTTTAAGAAATTATCTTTCATGCTTCTTCGTCCCCCGATATGCCTCTAAGTCGTTGATCCGGGTTACTCTTAAATTCGACGATCTGAAGAATCCTGTCTTTTGTGCCTCCACTATATTTTTCTGCATGTCACCATATAAGACTTTATCCTCCAAACTATCACACCTCCACAGCGATGTGGCCTTTCACTAAATCTTTGAAACTCGGAGCCTGATCTGAAAATTGTTCTGATGATAACATGTAAAACTATTGAATGATCGATCTTCTATCAAAATACTACAAAATATATTAGAAAGATGTAGCATAGAGATAGAAGGAAAACCAGAACAAAAAACAATCAATCACCTACATACAATGATAAGAACAAGTAGGGAGTTCACGCTGAATGCCAACATCGGATATTTCAACATGGGAGATATCATACTGGATCTAGGATCCGAATTCAATGTATTACCGAAGAAGACATGGAAATGTATGGGAGAGTTCACATTAGGATATTCACCCGTTCAGCTGAGACTAGCAAACCAACATAGATTTCTCTTAATTGGAGGACTGAAAAGAGTGACAATAGACCTGGATGGAGTGTGCACTAAAGCAGACTTCGAAGTGATTGAAATAGTGGACGACACAACACCCTATCCAACATTGCTTAACTTGGATTGGGAATTTGATAACCAGGCCATAGTCAATTTAAATACACAAAAAATGACATTTGAATCAGGAGAATACAGGGTCATTCCACGATTAGACCCATTAGAAGGGGAAAGGTTTGTAGAGCCTACTTGCTTGGACTTGGAGGAAATTAGCCAATTGTACAGAAAAACTGCGCACGATGAGGATTACATAAACCCAACTACAGATGGGATACTCAGTTGGTGGAGAATTACTTCATGTGCATCAGACTCAGATATAGGTTTAGAGAACTAGAAACAGAGGCTACACAAAGTTTCCACAAGAAGATGCGCAAGAATAGACTGCACAGTAAGATGGGTAGGTACGGAGATAAGGGAACCACCCAGTTTCCATGGGGCAAACAATCTAGAAGCATTCTTGACACATTATGAAGATGAAATGTTCTAAAATAATAGACTCTTAGCACTCAATATAACACTCAAGGCCACACCTGCAAGATGGTGGGGTGCACACAAGGAAACAATAAAGGATTGGTACCAATGGAAGCGGTTATTGTGCATAAGGTTTGGCACAGAACAGAGAAACAACCAGCAAAAGAAGTATGATGGATAGGTGGAACTAGAGAAACACTTGGAGAAGTGTAGAGTGTTGTGGAAAATGGCACCTCTAGAGGAATGGCCTCATCATTTTGTACACACACTAGAAGGCATACTGGAAAACTAGTATATGGACCAGGAACTACGCAGAGGAACAACGAGCTGGCCAGTAATACAACAGAATTTTATAATCACTTTCTCATTCAAGCATGAGAACCCCAACATAGATGCAACACTTAAGAAGATAAGAGGGGCGATATTCACTAAGGAACCAAAAGTTGAACTCATAATAGAGGAACAACAGTGGAACAGACAGACAATGAAAGAACTGTTGCCATGCTACCATGTGCAAGAAGAAGCACCAAATGAAGAAGATCCGCGCGATATCCATATCGAGGAAGTGGAAGGCGAAAGAGAAGTGGAAGGTCCACCTCTAGAATCATAAATAATTGTTGTGCCGATCAAGGTGAAGAAAGTAAACATTGGGATAGTTGAGAATCCCAAAATGGCTAGCATTGGAGACTGATGGGATGAGCAGACAGTAGAAAGCATAACAAAGTTACTGTGTGAGTAAATTGACCTATTCCCCACAATAAAAAATGAAGGGTATAGAAGGAGAGATTGGTGAAATGAAGATACCACTCAGAGTCGAGGCAAGACCGATCAAAAAAAGGCCATACAAACTAAATCTGATCTATAAGTAAAAATTTAAAGCTAAGAACGATAGAATGCTTGAAGCCGAAATCATAGAACCTGTGGAAGAATCAAAATGGATAATCCAGATGGTAGTTCAGGAGAAAAAACAAGGAGGCATAAGAATATGCATCAACTTGAGGAAGTTGAACGATGCATGCCTACATGACCCATTCCCTACACCTTTCACAGATGAAGTGTTGGATAACATAGGGGGACACAAGTTTACTCATTCACTGATGGATTCTCAGGATACCGCCACATCAAGATAGCACAGAAAGACATATACAAGACCACGTTTTCTACAAAATGGGGATCCTACTAGTACACGGTCATGTTGTTGAGACTAAAGAATGCACCAACAATATTTTCCAGAGTAGTCATAACTGCATTTAAGGAATTTATCCACCAATTTCTAGAGGTATACTTGGATGATTGGAAAGTCTATATTCTATTTAAATACCATGTAGAGGTCTT
>SNQJ01S0175006.1:0-20161 GCA_010110895.2 Picea sitchensis | reverse complement strand
GCAAGGAGGATCTTGAAAAGGAGTTCGATATGAAGATATGGGCCTCCTTCGGCTGGCCATAGATTGGAAATATGGCGGGGAGATGGTGAAACGTTTGCGTCTCAGGCAAGTATCACGATGGAATCTTGGGTAAGTTTCACATTGGGGATCAGAATCCATGGATACTCCTCTTCGAAACTAGAAGGAAGAGGATGCTACTTACGGAGAGGTAGTGGATGCTACTCTATATAGAGTTAATTAGGTTCGCTAATATCTAGTGAAAACGAGACCAAACATTGTGATGCCAAGCTAGTACTCCTCGAACACGGTCAGCTCTCTGAGGACCTTCTCTTTCCTTGGCAGAAGAGGCAGACGCTACTCTTCTATTTTCCTTTTGGGAAATCTGCACCCCACAATTTATCTCAGTTGTGCCCCTCTCTTCTTCCCTTCAGAGGATGCGATGCTCGCTTCACCTATCAGCGACCGTCTTACCAACAAGCTTCAGTTACGCCCAGATGCAGAAGCGTGAAGCATTCGATATAACCTTATCAGCGGTCAGCGACTTCATGCCACCATCGCCGCTACTTGCGACCTTACGCCTTGATTTCTCCATTTTGCAGTCTGATGTAGCCAGTTCCAGATATTCTCATCGCTGGCGTTCTCTATACAAGTACCTACGTGACTTAGACTTTTCCAATCTATAGACCTTTAACTTTCGAGACCCGAGCTCGCAAGATCTCCTATCTCGGCCACTTGTCTTCCCCTCACTCTTGTGGTCCCACATGACTTATGCAACCACCTGAGATATCGCATGTCACAAACTCTTGACTCCCTCTACCAATTCTTCAACACTTTTCTCCCGAGATCCCGATAGGCAATCTCACGAATAATGTAGCGGACTGGCCGACTTGTATCAGCAGCTACGCCTTTCTGACTAGAGGCGCTTTAAATGCTTCGTAGTAACCTCCTTGTAACCCATAAGATCAAATGGCCCACGAACTTCGTGAAACCTCCTCGGATGATTTTGTCCATCCGTCTTTCTTCATGAAAAACTCCACGAAAAGGAAGAAATGTCCCTCCACGGAACTCCTTGTATGTTCGTCAAACTGTGACGTTTTCCTCGATCGTTCAACGGAAACTTCCTTGCATTTATCCTTCGGTGAATTTGAAGGCCTACTTCTTCTGGGTTTGTTCTCGACTTCTTAAGTCCTTTTCAGAACTTCTTGCATGCATTCCTTGTGGAAAATCTTCAACAAATTCTAAATTAATGAAGTCTTAGATACAGGCACTCCCTACGGCCAGTGATCTTCGATGCTGCTTTCGAGAATCGCCAACTCGGACTCAGCTTGTGGCGCACTCCTTGCCTGACATTGTGCTTAACTCACCTTGAAGAGATGAGAACAAAGATTTCTCTAAAGCGAACCCTTGATCAGCGCCTCCTTTTGGACAATTCGGCGCACTCCTTAGAAATCCTGCAGCTCACATAGAGAAACAATTGAAACCATTCACTCATTCCCTCAGAATTCAATTCCAACCATGAGAAATCACATACATAGCATGTAAAAGAAAATGCATGATAAAAACAAACATTCATAAGCACAAAATCAATACACACAGAGAAACAACACAAACCATGGAATTGAATCAAAGCTTTTCTATTAATTCAATGTATGTACATAGAGGTTCTTCATACACTTCTCTACAAGCTCTTCTCTTCTTGCTCCCAAATTCTAATGTTACAATGATACAAAAAATACAAGAGTGAGGGTGTCTATATCAGTTTTCCCTCTCGAGCTCTAAAGCTATCAAATCTAAATTAAATTTCTATCTACCTGCATTAAATCTATTAAATGCCTCATCTACCTAAGGGCGTGAGCTATCCTCTCAAGGTCCCATTACAATATACAAAGTGCACTTCATCAAATCAACACATTAATGTTTTACGCAACAATATCAAGGTGCTTTTCAAAAAAATTGGGCTTGTCTAAATTTGTCTCAGCTTTGGTAACAAAGCGAGCATAGGCGATGCTCATGCATCAATTTGATATGTGGTTAACCAACTGATCCCGGCGATGGTTAAGCCTACCCGATGATACGGATTATTTTTGGCACATAATGAGAGCGGATATATAACACCGAAATATTTAGAGATATTGCAAGAGACAACAATATGGAGATATAGATTAGATATAACCAAGGTTACAAATGTCTGATGTGCACAATTTCCATTAATGAAATAGAGTAATGCGGTGTAAAGTGCAGTGAAAGACTTCGCTAGAGATGGTGGTAGCTTATCTCTGAGAGGAAGAGATGTGGCAATTTCGCGTGCATGAAGATCGATACAATGAGCTCACGAGGCCTTTTTACAATAGCGGGAGTGCCAAAAGCGTAGACATCCAAAAACCTAACCTAGGATATGAAGCCAAAGGTCATGTGGGCCTAGTTTGGTTAAGTTGGTGCATCAACTTCAGGGGTCGTAACTTTTGCATACAATCTCCATTTTTAGGTGTATGATAGCTTCGTTGGAAAGATCTATCCAGGAACTACAAATTTTGGGTGAGCAACATTTGAGATCTATACCACTTTTTAATTAATTAAGCCATTTTTAACAAAATTGTGGGAAATTGAGATGCTTGTTATAAGAATCTTAATTAGTGGAATGAATCATTTAGCACTAATTTCGGATCATTCATGGACCAGGATATTTAAGATACATGGTATTGCCACTTCCATTGTCTCCGATTAAGACCCCACATTCACGAGAAGTTTTGCTAGGATACTTTACTTCAAAGATTTTCCTGAGTTGAATAGACTCTTCATATCAACCCCAAATGGATAGCCAAATAGAAGTGGTAAAAAAGATCTTGGAACCTATTTGAGATGCTTTGGTTATAAGAAAACACAAAAATGGGCACATTGGCTTCCCCTGGTCGATGGTGGTATAATATCACTTATCATGGAGTTGTTTATGGACAAAATACCCTTTTAGTGGCATCCTACGTACCAGGAACCTCCAAGTTTTAGGCATCATATAATATGTTTCACACCAAATAATCCATTATATGTATCCTCAAGGAAAACTTGGTTATGGTGCAAAAACAAATGAAATACAATTGATTAGAATAGATCTGAACATTATTTTTCCAAATGGGATCAAATGTTTCTTCATCGCAACCTTATAAACATAAATCACTAAAAGATCAATTTCCCTAGCATGTAGCTCCCAAGTTACATGGTCCCTATTAGATTATACATCGCATTGGACAGGTGACCTACATGGTGACTCTCTTAACCCACTCCAAGATTAATCCAATTTTTCATGTGTCTTGTTTGAAGAAGATTGTTGGATCAAATTGCAAAGTGAAGACCAAAATACTAGAACTTGATGAAGGGAATTCTTTGTTTGGCTCTAGCAAAAAGCATTATTGGATACTAGAAATTGTTAGTTGCACTAGCACACAATTAGGGAAGTACTTATCCAATGGAAAAATATGCAACCAAAATATGTTACATGTGAACCAACAACAATTCTACAACAATTTCCCTCACCTTCAATGTTGACTACAATGTGATTTTTTTAAGGGGGAGGGGCATGTTAGGATTCTACCCTAGCAGTGCTGTAGGATACTTTATTGATGTATGATGGAACCTTCCTTGAATAAGGCCAAATAAATAGTTAGTTAATAGTCACTCATTCTAAAAGGGGTCATGGTCCTTAATAAGGCGCAAATTGTTAGTAGGCCCTCATTATAAGTGGGCTCGCGGGTAGTTAAGATTATCTATTGATAGCTTTATATTTAGTATAAAGTTATAAAATATGTTTTCAAGACTTATTGTTGTGTTGGGCTTTACTCTGGAGGTTTCCCATGAGGGATCGCAATTAGACTTATGGCACTCTCAATTCTTGAATATCATTAATACAAGAGATATTTCTCAAGGTTTATTTATTTTCTCTTATGTTGTTGGTTTTGCCAAAGTATTTTATTACATTCTATGTGATTTATAGAAGTTTGGGGTTAAGTACATTCCACATTCACAGAATTTGGAGTAAATATATTGTTTTCCTTTGTAATTAAATTCTCCACAAAAGGGAATATATATTTTGATCAAATAAGTTTTAAATGCGTTTTGTCATTGGTATCATATATATTTGGAATGCCATTCCTCCATTTATTTTATTCACTGTTGGTTTTTTATCTAGTATCAATCTATGCAAGCATTAAATATCTACATGAAGCTAAAAGAAATGTTGTTGTGCATCAAAACATCTAATCTAAGAATATTCTTCATGATGAACACTTAAATTAGTAACCCTTTTGGTGGTACTGGAAACTTTTAGTAATGACATTATATTATTCAATCTTGAAATATTTCTAGAGATTGGATATTTTTCTTCAAAATACACCATATTTGGTAATCTAGTAGAGAAAAGTGACGCGTGTGCTTTTGGAATCACTATGTTCCAGGTTCTCACACTTTTAAGAACCAAATATCAAAAAAAAACCTTTGAATAAAAAAAAAAAAAAAAATTTCCTTGAAAAAGAGATAATTTAGGATAATAAGCCTCTTGAGGGGAAACCTCCTTTACCCACTTAATTGTTCAAGTACAAGATGATTCGATTGAAAATGTCTCCTTGGTATATATAGGGAGACTAGGAGGTATAAATTACAACTAATGGCCCTGGTACGACATAAATAAAATAATTACTAATATAATATGCCCCAATTAAGGGGTAATGAGACAATATTAGGGCTTAACATGCCCCTCCCTTGAGACAAGTGTTTTATGCAATGCAGGTAGTTCTGGATGCTTTTGTATAAAGAATCATCTTCCCAAGTGAAATCTTCAATAGGTAGTTTCCTCCATTTTAATGAGATACTCTGAAATGGATCATTCCTCAAGTGATGAATTCTTGTGTGAGTGATGGCTTTAGGGCTCCAATATGATTTTCCTTCCTTGTAAAGTTGCAGGCTATAGTTTGAGCTGGGATCTTATGCTTTATAACCTTATTTAAGCATGGAAACATGGAAAGCTAGGTGTACTCACGTGAGAATCTGACAACTCAATTTGTATGCCATAGTACCAATATTTTTTGCAACACCATAAGGGCCATAGTACTTTGGTGATAATTTTATTATCCTTCTTGGCTTAGCAGGGACATCTGTTTTATGGTTGTAGTCTTAAAATACCCAATCCCCTACTTGAAACTTCTTTCACTATGATGTTGATGCTTGTTGTTTCCATGCGATTTTGTGCCATGGTTAGGTTGTCCTTTAAGATTTTGGAGAACTTGTTGTTGATTCTCGATGTGATCTTCCTTGGTTGAACCTTAGATTTTTTCTTTTAGAGAAGAAGTGATGGAAGGAGGGTGAGTATTTATCCATAAAGTTCCATAAATGGAGCCATTTTATTGCGGTATGAAAAGAAGTGTTATACCACCATTACTTGAGGGTAACCATTTGAACCATTGTGTTTGTTTATCAAAGACAAAACATGAGAAGGTAACCTTCCATACATTTGTTCACTATCTCGGTTTGTCCATCCCAGTTGAGGATGATAGGATGAGATATGAACCAATTGATTACCCAAACAAGAAAATAATTACGTCCAAAAATGTCCGAGTGAAGATGGGATCTCTATCACTTATAATAATAATCTTTGGGCTGCCATATGACTTTTCAAGCATCTCTGTGAATAATGGTGGAAGCGTACTATCTTTGAAGGGATGAGAGAGTGCACTAAAGAGGTAATGGCGTGCTGGCCAATCTATCGACAATCACCATGATACTCTTTCCTTGGACTTTGGTAACCTTGTGATGAAATCCATGGAAACCTCCTCCCAGTCTTGCGACTTGGGATGGATAATGGTTGTAAAAGACACGGGGTCTTAATTGTTTCCACCTTATTTTGTTGTAGACCAAACATTCTACCACAAACCTTTGAACATCGGTTTTAGCATGTCCCAAAAAAATCCTTCTTGACTCTATGGTGGGTTTCAAAAATCCAGGAGTTCCCTCCTGCTGGAGAGGTTTGCAATTCCAATAGTACCTTTTTGTTTGAGTTGGGAGTTCTTACATAAATATAGCGTGTTGTACCATAGTGAATCATTTTCCATGTAAATGTATCATTCTGCTTTGGAATCATGTTCTAACCTTTGAATGAGAGTCCACACTTTTTGTCATTCTTCCATTCATCCCTTACTTTTATTATCAAATCGGGTTGGATGACCGAGATAACCTGAGAAAAGCCTCGACATATTCATCCTTTCTTGAGGTGCATCTACCACAACATTTTCTTCCCCTTTTTATAGGCGATTTCAAAATCATAACCCAATATCTTAGTTTACCCATTTTGTTGTTCTTCTAAAGATAGTCTTTGTTCCAAAGTATTTAAGACTATCATGATGCATTGCACTGACCTTGAAGTGCTACCTATTAGGCAAGGACACCATTTCTTCAGTGCATGTGAGTATTGCCATCATTTCTTTCTAATAAATGGGTTTGTGTAGGGTCTTTGACCTTTGGTGATCCAACTTTCAAAGCCAGGGGCCTTCCTTCTTGCATTAGGAAAACACCAATTCCATTTTCTGATATCACATTCCCTATTGATAAAGGGTTTTGTGGAGTTTGGAGTGGTCAAGACGGGGGCTTTACACATCACCTCTTAAGTTGTTCAAAGCTTTAGTTGCCTAAGGTCCATGAAAATGCATCCTTCTTAGTTGGTGTCATTAAAGGTGTGATATTCTTCCATAGTTCGAACAAACTTGTGGTAGTAACTTTTCAAATTAAAATTCTCTAAGATTCTTTAATATTTTGGAATCGGCCGATCCATCATGGCCTTAATCTTGTTAGGTCTAGCTTGACACCTTCATGAGATACAATATGACCCAAATGCTCTACCTCAGCACTCCAAAACATTTGGATGGTTTGGCATATAGTTGTTGCTCTTTAGTAGTTGTAGCACCTTAATGTATCTGCTTTGTATCCTCCCAAGACTTGCTATGAATTAGTATATCATCGAAATACTAACACAAATTTTTCAAAGGAAGGGAGCAGAAAATGGAATTCATCAACCCTTGGAATGTGGAGGTGCATTTGCAAAGATAAAAGGCATGACCAAGAATTCATAATGGCCTTCATGAGTTTGGAATGTTGTTTTAAGGATATCTTCTTCCTTCATTTTGATCATTGATACCACAGACAAAGATCCAATTTTTTGAAATAGGTGCTCCATGTAGTTCATCAACAATTCATCAATGTGGGAGCGCGCTTTATCTTTAATAGTGATCTTGTTGGAGCTCTCTATAATCTGGACACATATGCCATGGGATATCTTTCTTGAATACCATTACCTGCTTTGGTCTGGAGTAAGAACTTTATTTTAGTCTAATAATGTAACCCTCTAACATTTCTTCAACCATGCGCTCAATTTTACTCTTAAAGTGGGGTATTTGTAAGCCCTAATGTTAGGAGGAACACTCCAGGAATTAAATTGATTTCATGATCATGATTTAGAGTGGGTGGAAGACCTTTGGGAATATTTTCAAATACTTTGGAATGCTTATCAATGATCCTTTGGAGATCTTGAGGGTAGATGGCTTAAGATGTTTAGACATCCTAGTACAAGGCATAGATGTGAAATAATGCCTTGATGCCTTGCTCCAATAATTTTGTCATGCCGTTAGAGGCTATCACCTTCAAGTTTCTTGATATCTCTTAACTCAATTTCTTTTCCTTCAATGAAAATTTGTGAAAAGTTCTTGAAAGTAAAGCCTTATTCAATGAGTTGTAACCATTGGATTCCCTAATTTTGCTTATCCGCACCACCCATGGGCATAACAATAATTGGACTATTCATTACATAATTAAGCTCATATTAAGATTGATCTTATTGCATTTTCACGAGCGATTGATAGTTCCTCCATGCAGATGCTTACTTGAAACTCACAGTGCTTTGGATATACAAAGCAGTGGGAATGCTTTGGATATTAATTATAGTGAATGAAATTATGAGTCTTGCCAGAATCAATTCGGACTATTACCTTTTCTTTTGATGTATCCTTAGATCTTGATGGTTTGAGGAGTAATTCTAGCAGATACATTTACACAATATCATGGAATCAACTCTTGAATGAGAAATTGCTTCTACAGTTTTATCTTGAGATGGTTCTTGTTCTTGTTCTTCTTCTCTCCCATGATCTATGGCGAATGGTACCGCTGCACCACCACATATGTCCCTTCTTTGTTATAGCACATCCTGAATTAAAGCATAAAACCTTTTCTTTCTTTCCTCCAATTGTTGGGGGTTTCAACCTTGTAGGTTGTGGTGTTTTTGAAGGAGCATTGTTCTCTCCTATAAATGTTAGGATTGGTCCTTCTAGTAGCGTAACCATATTTTTACTTTCCAACATTTCTTGCCACCTTAAATGCATTCTCCAATGATTTGGGTTCTTAAAGGCCGAACCTCATGTTGAATGTTATCCTTTAAAAGTTCTTATGAATACATCAATCAAGTGTTCATCCAGAATGTGGATTACCTTTATATTCAATCTTTTGGAAGTTCTCAATGTGCTCGATAAGCCAGACCCTTTTGCTTGAGATTTATCAATTGGCTAAAAAGAAGGTATTGCTCCTTAGTATCGCCTTCATAGTGTGCTTTATCATTTCTTAGTGAAAATTTTCCAAGTGGCCAATTGATTTTTGAGAACAAAACCATCGATACCATACATTGATTGGGTTTAAATATAAAGAATTCCATACCTTTGTGTGTATGGCACATTATAGGTCAAGAATTGCTCAATAAAATCCATGTGATTGGATTACTTACCAATGGGGCACCTGTATCAATTTTAGGAGCGTGGTTGGTCTTCAAGCCAAAGTTGGAGTTTCTCCATTCTTGATTCACCTTCCTTATTGTCCTCATCACTTGAATTTCATGGGATGCATTTTCACTTTTAAGGTGTCTCTGTTACAATTTTTTCAATACTTCCATGATCTCCCCTTACCCAAACCATCCATCTTGAGTATCAACATGGCTTCCATTAGTCATCTTTCTTTTGTGGTTGTTTTGTATTATAAGCGTTTCTTTACCTTCATCAAGAGTCAGAGTAGGATTTTACAGAGCATTTGAATTCAGCTAGGGTCCACTGGCTGGTGGCATGTTGGTATCACTTGAACCATGATTTTAGGGTGGTTACGCTGGGCCAATGTTCTTCTCTTTGTATCTCCAAGTTTGGCTACGGGTATGAAATTTCTTTTTTGGTTTCTATCTTCCTTCTACTGCGATACCATAGGTCACGATAAAGTGGATGTGCCAAAGTGGGAATTTACGGTAACTTCCCACAACTTGCCTATTTTTTTGGCCTTTCAGGGATATCTCACTTGTATAGCATGCCCCTCGCAAAATAATTGATGTAGGAATTAGGCCTAAAATACTCTGAGACTATCCAGGATCAATGAAACCAAGAAAGAATAATTTGTATACTGCGGGAAGAGATTTAGCAGTTGTTTTACACTGGAACACCTTCAGGACTAGTCCGGTAGAGACTAGTTCAGTGCATATCTACCGAGGTGTATATACAAATTTAAGATGACCCGAGGAAGATAAAAATTTTACCACGGATACCTTACTTATTTTTGTAAATAACCTCTCTCTAGATTTCGAGTGCGAAACATAAAAGGTTTTATAGCGAAAATTCCATTATTTCGGTTCATGATGATTCGAAACCCTATCTTGTACATATATATCTCACGAGAACGCCTAAGGTCTGAGGAGCTAAATTTTGAAAGAAGGTACCTTGATCTGTCTAATAAATAACCTCCAGGCCGTTCCTTCTGAAAAGTTGTAAAAAAAAAGTTATAGAAAAAATACCCGATGTGTCTCAGGATGTATTGAAACCCCAAGACCTTGAAACACGATACCATATGTTAGAACCAAATATCAATATATATAGAAAAACCTCAGAAAAAAAAGTACTCAATGCCTTGAAAGAGATAATTTCAGGATAATAAGCCTTCTTGAGGGGCAACCTCCTTTACCCCACTTAAATGTTCCAGAGTCACCAAGATGATTCCAAATGAAAATGTCTCATGGTATATAGTAGACTAGGAGGTATAATTACAACTAATAATAATGGCCTAAAGAGACATAAATAAAATAGTATTACTAATATAATATGCCTAATTAAGGGTAATGAGCCAATAATGGGGCTTAACACACAGATAAATAAGGATAAAATATTAGTTGATAACACTTATTGTACAATCTAGGTGGTTACATGAATTCATCGATATAATTCTCAAGAACAAGTACTCAAAAGAAGAGGGTTTTTTTATATGTGTATTTCCCACAATATGCCTTTCGAGAATGTTGTTGCTTGTGTTATGAGGTTGAAATTACATAATTGAGCAAAATATGATAATTATTTCACAAGGAAATAATTCTTAGATCTTGATGTCATAATTATGAAGTAACAATTATTTCATGATTGAGCATGGAACTTAGCAAAAAATCATAATTGAAAAAAAATCATGATGGGTTGGGAAAATTATACAACTAAGAATGTAACTTGTGCGTGAGTTTTTGTTACATAGTGCACATGCCATGGAACCTATCTATAACTTGTAATTTCTTAGTTCACATGACATGAATCCTATTCCATGTTGTGACTCTTGTGTTGAGCTGTGTGCATGAATGGGATTTCTCACACCACATTGGTTACTTTTCCAACCACTCTATAGTAATTCTATTGGAAACCACCTTGGGATTTATAAGTGGTTTGTGGAAATTTCATGACCATTGGTTCTTAAAACTACCATTCATGTAAATTCTAACCTTGTACAATATCCTCTGTGATATTGAAAGAACATAAAAGATACAATGGAAAATACAAAGCATTACCACGAGATTTTCACAGAAACTCAAACCAGGAAAACCGACATATATTATATTCATACATTTGTATTACATTGTTTACAATAAAAAAAACATATAGGATCAGTGGCATCCAAAACCCTTACCCAATGAATCGGATTAGTCAAAACCCTAATTCATGGCTGGAAATAAGCCATCGGCAAAAACCATGTCTTAGAAAAACCACCCTAATATCATGTGGTCAGGAAGTATAATAGATCGAATATGTCATTGCGGCCGAGAAATATGTGTTGGGAAAAAGAATATAACACATACCTAGCATTCTCCCACTTGTTGTTTTCTTTGCACCACAGGGGGTTATGGTTACATAGTCAACAATCAGGGCAACAATGCCCATGGATCCTCTACCTGAAGAACTTCCATGGATCAGGTCTCATCTGAAAGAATATAACACATACCCAACAATTCACCCACAACAATCCATGTGGTGGCTCCACGTTTCCAAGTTTGTCTTTCGATTGTTGGGCCCCATTAACCCTTCTAACATTTTGTATCTTTTTCTTGACATTGTATTCACATCGTTGATCATCACATCGTATCACCTTTGTCATTCCTTAGATTTACTTCGAACTTGGCAAGTGAGTTCATTGGGACCAATATATTAATGCTGTCAACTATTGAAGTGATTAGATGGTACTATGTGATAATAATCACAAATCATGAATAATATTTCTGGAAACAAAGTCTTAATTTGTCCATGAGATCATCTACATCAACTTTATTCATGAAATTTTCAATATATCTACAACCGTCGCCAATCTCAAACTCGTTCCTAAAAAAATTCTAATATTTAACAAAACATTTAAAAATGATTTGAAGGGAAAATTCATCACCCCACACAAAATATTTAACAATGATTTGAAAAAATCGTCATGCTTTTCCCAGACAATTTTTCCTTAAAGTGTTTTTTCAACAATCACCTAAATCTATAAATTAGTGATTTAATTATGAAGTTAGCTAATATTCTTGTATAAAAAGGCTTAAAAATGGGATATGTCATTTTAAGAGCTATGTAAAAAGGCTTAAAAATGAGATATGTCATTTTAAGAGCTAAGGCTACCCACATCCTTAAAGGATAAGAACTAAGACATGTGATTTTTCAACAAATTGAGTTATATTGGCAATGTTTGAAAACACCTCCTCACCAACACCTATGTGATATCTAACCACATCCTTGAAGGCTAAGAGCTAAGATATATATGTTTTTAATGAAATAAACAATGTTTAAAAGCTCCTCTCTGTCACAAAGGTTAACTAACAATTGGTGGGCTTGGATTTAAAGTAACTTGAGATCAAATAATTTGTCGGCAAAAAATAATCAAGGCAATTTAATGTTTGGCACACTTTCTTGTATACCGATCTGATCAAGTGTGTACCTTGTATCATATTTAAGGTATTCTATGTTTTTGTTTTATTTTACATAAAATTTGGTGAGAATCTCTTGGATTTCTAGATTTGAATTGTTAATTCTATATAATCAGAATGCTTTTCAATAGACTAAATCCATTTCTAAATTCAAGAATGCAATTTAAACAACAAAATTTAATTTTATCTGAGACTCAATATTATTGCAAATACCAAAAATATAAATTGTCTTCATGGTAGTTACATAATGGGTAGTTGTGATACATAAATTAATCATTGGTCTATGTGTTCATGACATTGCACTGCATGTTATTATTATTATTATTAAAAAAAAAAAAAAAAAAAAAAATTATTTAAATTATTTATTTATAAATCTCTTTCCTCTTTGGTATGTTATAATTATATTATTTATTTATAAATCTCTTTCCCTCATCATTTTTTAATAATTTAGTTGTTGAAAATTCGGCGAGAAAATGGCTTCGAAGCATTTAATTCTCTTCAAGTTGTCATGTACACAGCTGGATGTAAAGTAAATTTATATCTCACTATGTGTACACTCCAATAACTTCATTTATTACGGTCATCTTCCTAGTTGTTCCGTGTTGTTAATCTAGTATAGGATCAAGGTTAATGATAAGTGTGCAATTATTAAGCAGAAAGGCATACACCTATTGAAAATGGACACGGCTAGTCATATTTTAACCTTAAATATTAATCTTATGGACAACAATTGAAGATCTTTGGCATATTCTTAGTCATCCTCAGAAATCAATGAATCGTTCATTCATAACTTCCTTGCATTTATGAATGAATCAGTTAACATGTTTACTTTCACGTTACCTAATCATATTAAGAAATTATTGTAAGGCCATATAATTGCCACTTTAAGATGATTAACAATGATTAATAGATATGCAAGATTTTATTGCCATGTTTGGATGATTAGCAGACACTAACTCAAACAGATTGCATGTATAACTGTTAGGATGTGGTAGGTAGCCACGTTTGGCTTGATTCAATTTAAAGTAAATAAAATTGGTTTATGGATCCATCTCTTTTGGTGTTTCGTATTTATGAGTGGAGTATTTAGTTAATGCGAGATTCCTGGATTTTCATATTTCACCTTTTGAAATTAGTTCTTTACTTAAATTGCTAGATACTCAAATTGCCCATAATCAATGACCTATATTGGCCATGTTGGGATGGCCTTTCGATTTTAACAGTTTCATCATACAATATAAACTGTGTGAGAACAATCGATTTATTTCACTATCCATCATTTACAATAGACATTAACATTTGTGATTTGTTTCACTATCCATATCGATAAGTTACAATAGACATTAACAATTTGTAGATAGATCACATGCATTGTTCCAATGGTGTTGGATTTGCTTGGAAATGAAATCTCACCTTTATAATTAATCTTTATTAGTGCAAGGTACAGTGAAGCATACAGTTGCAAACCAGAAAATCATGGGGCATCACTCCTCCGGTCTAGATAATTGAGTCGATTCATGGAATTTCCTAGGTTACATAGTGGTATAACCGCCATGTATTAGTTTCTTTGAACATTCGTTCTATATTTTTTAATTATTGTATGATTGGTTTTTAACCTCTGTGCTCCTTTTACAAATGGGTATATATCTCTGAAGGTCTCTTGCAACAAGTTGTCTGTGAAATCATATGCCAAATCACTCATGACTATAGTATACTCCTATGGAGGATTTTCTCCATCACAAAATTTCGCCCAATTTATCCTATAGAATTGTTCACCGTGGAGAATCTGTAGACCATCGTAAGTTTGGAAAGCCATTTGAAATTTGACCATACAAACTCTAGGAAACCATAACCCTTTGATTGTCCAGTCTGTTTATTGTGAATAATGTTAAGGAAAATAAGTCCATGGGAAGAAGAAAAACAGTTATGCATATAGGTCTCATCCATCAAATGTTGTAAACCTCTGATCCAGAGGGTACTAATTTTGTCGTCAGAGCTCAGTTTCTGTAGGTTTTGTTGTGCCATAAGTTGAGGATCGGGTTGCGGTTGCTGGGGTGAAGGCAATTGATGAAGGCGGGGGAATCATCATCAACTGTTGTTGATGCTATTGTTGATGATCAATCGCTGGTGACCCCACGGGACTCGACTGCTTCATTCTGAAATATGTAAAAGAACAAGGGAAAAATTAAAATAAATTGTGAAACCGCTCATTGCGGGAGATCTATGGTAGTTCAATTGATACGCTAAAATTGTATAAGCCTTGGAAGATTTTGATCCAGAGAGCTACAACTTATCTCTACTCTTATGTCCAAGCTCGGGATGAGAGGTAACGATAAAGGAAATATGACCTTGTTTAATTATTTTATTCTTTTCATTTATCAAAATGTCCTTGAGAACATTCCAGCGAACAACCAGAGCCACTATAGGCTTACATGTATTAATGGTTAGGGATTTTTGAGTTTTGATTTTATTTTTCTCTGGCGTTTCATGGTTATCGCATTCATTTTTTTAAATGACACATCGAGGATAGCTACGATACTCATAGCATGTGCACTCTGTTTACTAATAAATATGTTCCCTTTTTCGATATGCGATGGAGATGATCTTCACAACTGGATTATACATAATGCGGAAGGATTGTTTGGATCTTTCAAAGGTATGTTGTCGAGGAAAAACATCAAATTATTCATCCCCGGTACTAGGGTTATAAATACTCTCATTTTTTATACAAATTTGTTTGTGTGCTTGTACAAATTTGTAGAACTAATAATATATTCACTAAGCATGCAGAGTTCAACCTAAAATATATAATAATAATCTCTTCACTGGGTATGTGGAGCTCAACCTAAAATGCATACTAATAATAATCTCTTCAGTGGGCATGTGAATCATGCAGAACTCAACCTAAAATATATATGCTAATGTAACTTGGGAGAGAATATTTAATAAATTAACAATATTTAGGAGGGAATATTTGATAAATTTGAGAGAATATTTGATAAATTAGTAATATCTGAGAGAATATTTGATATATTATTTGATGTAAGGTGTGAGAATAGTTAATATTTGAAAGTAGTGATTGACATATTCATATTAATAGTTGATATGTAGTGTATATTTTTAAGTAATCAACATCTTAATGATAATAAAAAAACATCTTAATAATCATAGTCTTTGAGTGAATTATGGAATGTACATAATAAAAAATTATAATCGTTAATCAACTTTGACTAATTTAAAAAATGTTGACACTATGTACAAACCTTTAAATATTTTAGGCTCTCTACAAACCTTTAACCCTTTTAAAATAAATTGAATTGATGCATAGGTGTATATCACTACAAATAATTTTACTATGTTAATTGCATAATATAACTTTTGGATAGTTAAATCAAACTTAAATTTTTTTTTATTGAATCTCAATGGCTTTGGGTTTCCATGTTCAATTATTCTAAATTATGTTTTACATGGATTTAAATTATATTTACATGGATTTATATATATATGTTATTATTGGATTTAAATAGTTATATATAATATATGTTGTATAGAGTATTGAATACTATGTATTTTTTATTATCTCAAATATTCATTTTAATATTTAAAATTATAGAATATGTATAAAAGTTTATATGTATTATTTTAAATTAATTTAAATTCAAGATTATATTTTATCAATGTATTTCAAACACACATGATGCTAAGTTGTCTATATTTTTCACAAAGGAAACATTTAATTAGTTGATATCTCAAAGTAGTGATCAACATCATAATAATAATAGTTGATATCTAAGAGTAGTGTTTATTTTTATTTTTTTTATGATCAACATATTAATAATAAAAACATCTTAATAGTCATAAACTCAAAATATTTCAAAATGTAAATCGTGCAATATGAAGTGAATATAAGATAAATAGGCACTATAGACAAAAATAAGAATGTGAAATCCGTAGATAAACTTTAGCTTATTTAAATGTTGAAAGGCTCTACTTATAAAACTTTAGATGTTTTATGCTCTGTAAAACTTTCTTTAAACCATTTAAAATAAATTGTTGCATTGATGCATGTCACTACCAATGCCACAAAGTTAAAGATGATTCTACAATGTATCGATTGTTTTCTTGACTTTGCATCGTGATGAATAATTCCCAACATTGCATTTGATGAAAATTTCCCCATGTCACAATGTCATGAACATTTCCCATCCTTGGAAATGTAGAAAAACATTTCTCAACCTTGCAATGTGATGAACATTCTTCATGTCACAATGTGACAAACATTTCCCAATGTCGCATTGTGGTGAACATTTCCCTATGTTGCATTTTGACGAATGTTTCTCATCGTCATAATGTGGCGAACATTTCCCAATGTTGCATTGTGACAAGCCTTTCCCAATGTCCCAATGTCATGAACATTTCCTAGTATCGCTGTGTTGCTTCCCAATGTCCTGATGTGATGAACATTTCTCAAGTCCCAATGTGGCCGGTGTTTAACTTGTCATGAAAATGCAACAAACATTTCTCAAGTCCGCGATTATTGGTGAACATTTCCCCAACGGTATGATACGAAAGCAAACATTTACCATTTGCATTGTGACCATTTTCATAACGTCGGAAAAGTAAAATATGGTTCAACAATTTGTCGAGTGTTTCCTGAGATCGCGTTGCAATGATTTATTACCAACGTTGATTTTGATGAAATATTCACCGATGTGCAATGTAGCGAACATTTTTCAACGTCATGATGTGACAAAATTTCCAACATTTCATTGGCGGCACCATTTCCCAACATCACGAAGTAAAGATGATTTTTACAATGTAATTTGAGTGTTTCATGAAATCGCGTTCGGGAATAATTCCCAACATTTTGAAATTTTCATTGGGATGAAATGTTAGCGTTTCAATGTATTGAACATTTCCCTAACTCTATAATGTAAGCGAACATTTCTCAAGCGTCCACAATGTGATGAAAATTTCTCTACATGCATGATGTGAGCATTCAAACATCACAATGTGATGAACATTTCCTAACATCACAAAATATCCGCGAAACATTTCCCAACGTCCTATTCTAGCGAACATATCCCAACATCTCAATGTGATGAGAATTCAACATTGTTGCATTATGATAATTGTTCCCAATGTTGCAATGTCACGAACATTTACTATTTTTGCATTGTCATGACCATTTCCAACATCTCAATGTTACAAACATTTCTCAACATTGCGATGTGGCGAAAATTTCCCAACGTCATGGTGTGAACATTTCTAATAATAAGTAATGTGGCAGACATTCCCAGCGTCATGATAGACGAACATATACATAATGTGAACATTTCCCAATGTTGCAATGTGGTGAAAATTTCTCAACGTTGTAATGTCAAAACATTTCATGACATCGCATTGTCAGGAAATTTTACCAACATTGCAATTATTGAAATATTTCTAGCAGCAAATTGGTGAATATTTCTCAATATCACAGTGGCGACATTTCCCAACATCCACTTGATATTGGCGAGAACATTTTTTCCCAAGTCAGCCGCATTTTAAATGAACATTTCCCCAACATCATATTAATGACTAACATTTCTTAACATCACATTGTGATGAACATTTCTCAATGTCACAATGTCTGAAACGATTTCCCGATGTCGATGGAGTCATAGAAGCATTTCTATCACAATATCGCGAACATTTTCCAATGTTGCATTACGATAAAGATATCTCAATATCACATGAACACATGAACATATATTTTCCCATTGTCATAGAGCGACAATTGTTGCAATGCGACGAAGTATCTCCCAACATCACATTGTGATGAACATTTCCAATACGCACACACACACGCACCACCCATGGTCATGGGCATGATTTTTTGAGGTCTTTTATGATTAAAGTCAACCATAGTCATAATCATGGTCAACCTTGGTATCATGTTTTGTCATGGTCATGGTTAATATTTTATAATGCAATAATGTATTATTAATGTGTTTTTACTTTATCACTTTAATGTAATATTAAATTTTAATACCTTTTTAATATTTTAAGTGCTTTATTAATGTGTTAATTAATAATATTTATTAACTTATTAATACTTTGAAATAACATTTACTTAACATGTTGTAGAATTGAACTCGGGGAGGATAACAATCATTCTTGGCAACCATCCAAGCTAAAATCAATTGGCATTAATATATTATTTATCGATGCATTAAATTAATACATGTATTAATACTATAGCAACATATTATTTATTAATATATAAATATATTAATTATAATGTATTTATATATTATAATAATTTAAATGCATTATTATAATGTATTAATGCTTTATTAATATATCATTACTTTGTGTGTATTATTACTTTACTAATGTATTACTTTATTTAATGTTTAATGTATAATACTTTGGCAAATATATTAATTATTAATGTGATATAATTATAATATATTTAATCATTATTATAATGGGTTAATATGGGTATAGGCTGGACAATCTAAAGAAAGTGATTTTCATCTTCAACATTATTAGTGTCCTGGGTGACACCTCTTTCATCCCATGGCGTTTTGGAATTGACCAATGCCGGTTTCACTATGGGCTGTGTGAAAATTTGTTCTTATCTTAGTGATGCTTATTTTTTTCTTTACATGAAAAAAAATAGATAATTTGATCTTCTAGATTAGGGTTGATTACATCTGCATAATGCCTTAATTTGTTTTTCCTCTAACTCTTTATCACACCACATTTCTCCTTAAATTTTGATTTGACATTTTTTTAATAGTATCTTTATTATGCAAAATGGTTTTCTTTCATGATTCCCAATAGTTTGTAAGACGGAACATCTTTATGCCATCCTGTGGATGATGGTGGTTATGACTTGATTTTTGAAACAATTTTAGGTAGACTCTTGTCTTACATGTTGTTTAACTTATTCGAGGGCCAACATAGAGTGCTTCCTGTATAACAAGGATAGAAAACTTGGTCCAAGGGCCAAAAATAAGTCGAACATGACCAAGGATCCTCAAAACTTGGTCAAGGGACAACATAAAGTGTTTCACACCAAAGAAGCCATTATATGTACCCTCGAGGACAACTTGTTTATGGTGCAAAAGCAAATGAAATACGAGTTTATTAGCATAGATTTGAACATTATTTTTCTAAGGGATCAAAGTGTTTTTCACATGTGACCTTATAAAATAAAGTACTAAAAGATAAAGTTCCTAGAAGCTAGATCCAAGTTCATGGTCCCTATTAGATCATACACTTCATTGGACATGTGGCCTACATGTTGGCTCTCCTACCCCACTCAAATATTTCCTATATTTTATTTCAGTTCTTATTTAAATTACAGCCTTTAAATACCACTTTTTAATTAATTAAGCCATTTTTTAAAAAAATTGTGGGAAATTGAGGATGCTTGTTATAAGAATCTTAATTAGGGGAATGAATCATTTAGCACTAATTTCATATCATTCATGGACCGGATATTTAGGCTACATGGTATTCCCACTTCCATTGTCTCAGTAAGACTCCACGTTCACCAACAAATTTTGATAGGAGTTATTTAAACTTCATTGGGGTAGTTTTTTTCCACGACAAAAAAGATGTGTTATTAATGATGATTCCTCTAAATTATGGCATGAGAGACTAGGTCATATCTCCATAGAAAGAATTAAAATATTGGTAAATGAAGAGGTACTTAATACTCTGGATTTTACTTATTTTGAGACTTGTGTGGATTGCATAAAAGGAAAGTAGACCAACAGGTCAAAGAAAGGTGCCAATAGGAGTTCGGACATATTAGAGATCGCTATCTGCCCGGTATATGTAGTCCGGACATGGACTCACATGGTCAGAAATACTTCATCTCTTTTATAT
>SNQJ01S0175004.1:12041-28614 GCA_010110895.2 Picea sitchensis | reverse complement strand
TCGTGACCCACTTACTTCACGGATCCCCGACTCCCAATCTCCGATGCCACTTGACGTTGACTCCTGCGAGGGTTGACCCTTCCGACACCTGTCCTCCACTACGATCCTTAACCCCATCTGGAAATCGCGTATCAGGATATCGTGATTCTCGCTGTCATGTGCATGGGACTTTCAATTCCCCAATCCCCGACTCTGCGGGATCTCCTGCCACGTGTCCCTGCTGTTGGACGGTTCTGATCCTATCAGGAAATCGCGGATCGCGATTCCTACATGCAAGAGTTTCTTTCCTCTGGAAACTCCGATGCTCCAAACGCCGACTCTTCAGGATTTCTTGCCACATGTCCTCGTTGATGGACGGTTCAAAGCTCCCGTCGGGATATCACATATCGCGATTCCAACATGCGAGAGTTCTATGTCTTCGAAAACCTCGATTCTCCGATGAAATGAACCCCGACTCTTCGCTTGATGTCTGACGCGTGTCCTGTTGAGATCAACGGCTGAGATTCCCGTCAGAGTTTCAAGACTCAAAGGGTCTCAGTTCTCTTGATATTTTAAACCTCGATGACTCTAATATCCCGATGACTCCTCCGGGACTCCTCCTCTGCTCGCTAGGACTTAAACTCTGCGCAAATTCCCGAGATCTAATGGCAGACGATATTTCGTCGATCTTCTCTGTGAGATCCTGACCATCCACTTCCTTCTCAGCTATCTGCTACGAACGATGGTCCTTCTGTTGCTGCATTTGGGCATTTTGTGTGCAATCTGCAACCTGGGTGCTTCTGCGCCTAATGACAAAAATAATCGCTAACACTTTCCATGCACACTCTGCCTTTAAACCTGCCAACATCGTTGTTGTTCTTGCCATCAATGAGAAGCATGCTCTACCTATAAACATGCCAATAGACCTTCCACTTCTCTTTCATCTTTCGCTTCCTCGATCTGAATATCACTCAGATCGTCTTCATCTGGTGCTTCTTCCTTCACATGGTAGCATGACAATAGTTCTTTCACTATATTTTGTTCCTCTGTTGTTCCTCTGTTATGAGTTTGACTTATGGTTCCTTAATGAATATCACCCCTCTTATATGCTTAACTATTGCATCTATGTTGGGGTTCTCATGCTTGAATGAGAAAGTGACTATAAAGTTCTTCTGCAATATTGGTCAGCTCGTAGTTGCTCTGCGCAGTTCCTAGTTTGTATACCAGTTTGTTGGGATTCCCTCTAAGGTATATACGAAATGATGAGGTCATTCTTCTGGGGGTATCATTTTCCTCAACTCTCTGCACTTCTCCAAATGTTTTTTCAGTGCCCCCTTTCCATCATATTTATGATGTTCGTTGGTTCTCTATTCTACGCCAAACCTTATGCGCAGTAACTGCTTACATTGGTACCAATATTTGATTGTTTCCTTGTGTGTGCCCCACCATCTTCCAGGTGTGGCCTTGAGTGCTATATCAAGGGCTAAGAGTCTCTGATTTTCTAATACTTCATCCTCGTAGTGTGTCAAGAATGCTTCTATATCGTTTACCCCATGAAAACTTGGTGGTTCCCCTATCTCCATACATATCCATCTTACTGCGCGGTCTATTCTTGTGCATATTCTTGTGGACACTTTGTGTAGCCTTTGTTGTCAGTTCTCTAAACCTGTATCTAATCCTGATGCACATGAAGTGATACTCTGCCAACTAAGTATCCCATCTATTGTTGGGTTTACATAATCCTCATATCGCGCAGTTGTTCTGTACAACTGGATAATTTCCTCCAAGTCCAAGAAAGTAGGTTCTACAAACCTTTCCCCTTCCGATGGGTCTAATGGAGCAATGACCCTGTATTCTCTTGACTCAAATGCCATTTTCTGTCTTTAAATTGATTCTGTCTTGCTTATCAAACATCCAATCCAAGCCAAGCAATGCTAGATATGGTGTTGCATCATCCACTATCTCTATTACTTCAAAGTCATCTTTAGTGCGTACTCCATCTAGGTCTACTGTCACTCCTTTCAGTCTCCCAATTGGTAGAACTCCATGTTGGTTTGCTAGTTTCAGTTGAACAGGTGAATACCCTAATGTGTGCTCTCCCATACATTGCCATGTATTTTTGGGTAATACATTGATTTCGGATCCTAGATCCAGTATGATATCTCCCATGTTGAAATCTTTGATGTTGGCATTCAGCCTGACTCAGTACTTGTTCTTCTCCGTGTATGTAGGTGATTGATTGTTTTTTGTTCTAGTTTTTCTTCTATCTCTATGCTACATATTTCTAACATACTTTGTAATATTTTGACATAAGATGGATCATTTAGTATTTTTACACATGATTGTAAAAATCGTTTGATTGTACTTACTTGTCCCAGGGGATGCATTTCTTTGGTATGATCCAATGATGGAGGCATATCGTACTCTGTTACTTCCTTTATATGTTGCGTAGTTGAGCTCAAAGTGGTGTCTGGATTCAGAAATTCTTGTATGTCTTGCTTAAATGTTTCCTTCTCATTATGCATGTCGAACTCTTTCCTTGGTTCGACATTCTTCTTCACCCACTAATGTTGTACTGGCTCTTGTCGGACCGCCTCATTTCCTGTTTTATCTCCTTCATGTGTAACTATGTTGATGTTTCTTTCATCATCCCTTGCTTACGCTAAAATCCATTGAGAATTATAGTTGTTTTGATTCCTCTTTTCTTGTATCTTCCCTAGTAACATAGGACATTCTTTTTTTTCATGATCAGATGTGCGACAATACATACAATTCGCTGGTGGAAGTGGAAACTCTCTTCCATAGTGTCCTGGTTGTTGAGAGTTCTAACATACCACTGGTCCTCTACCTTTTCCAAAGCCTCCTCTTGATCATCATCTACTTCTGTATCCATCTCGATCCCCTCGTGACGCGTTATACTGAGGCACTTGATTGTACTGTGGGACATTGTACTGAGGCTACGTTGTGTTGTATTGTGGTTGGACGGTAATGTATGGTTGTTGCATAGTATTATACTACGACTGCGTAATGTTGTATGGGGATGGTAACTAGTTAAAATGAGGTGTGGATTTCCCAGTCATCATTTATGCCTGCACCCTATATGCATATGATGTCCTCTCTCTCATCAAGTCCATAGTTATATAGTCTTTGTCATCATGTCCCATTGACTTGCAAAAGTTGCAATATGAACTCTTTGTGATTGTTTGGTATTTTTACATCATTGGGAAGTGATATGGATCATGGCCCTGTTTCTTACATATTTTGCACCATAGTCCCCATATTGGTAACAGATTTTTCATCCCTATTTCCATGTATTGTGTGAATGTTCGTCATTCATTCTTATGGTGTCCTTTCGTCCTACATGTGGTACACCAAACGACTTATCCTTTCTCGTTACTTTTTCTCTGGTTTAGATGGAACATTAAGTTCTTCAAATCCTCCTTCATATCTTCGATGGCTGGATCTGTCTTATGATATTGGTTTTATTCCAGTTGCATGGCTTCCTACAGAGCCTCTTCCTATTTCTGAAACTTATGTTGTCGCAATGGATATTTTAAGTGTGGTAACATTGAATTGTCGAATAGGTTCCTGTGTTGCATATTTGTCATGATATATTTCAACTTTCCTTTAAGTCGATTGAATCTTTGGTCAATCTCCCATACGGATTCTACTAGTTTCTATCTAATTTATATCATCTCGTTCATGTACTAATCCTCAAGACTTGGATTCTAAAACTCATTTATCAACAATTTCTTCATATCCTCAATCGTTCTGGTTGTCCCTGGTGGATTGCTTGTTGCTAAACTCATGTACCAATATAGTGCGTGATCCCTTAGTGTAATCGCTAGTTGTGAAAGTTTAGTGTCCTCGTTTGTGATCTATTTTTCTTCCTAGATCTTCTCACAGATAAACAGGTACTTGTTCGTTTCCTCAGATGCTTCTCCTTTGAATTCTGGTAACCTGATGATGGGATCATGTCCTACCATCTTAAATGATGAACTACTACCTCCGCACGGTGTACATACTTGACTAATGCTCCCTAAACTAGCTCCCCCAATTGTTTTTCTTTGTGTAGATGTACTTTTTGTTGTCTTTCTTCTCCCAAAATTTGGTTGTCTAAACGGTGGTGTGATTTTTATTGTGTTAGTCACACATGGGTTTATGTGTTCCACACTGACATTAATATGGATAAGATTGTTTCCTTTGGTTCCTGATTTTGGACCTCTCATCTTCCTCTCATATGTTGTGCACAAAATTTCCTCAATCTGCTCCACTGCCCGAAGATCCTCTACCTCCTCTTCATCACTTGGCAAGCCTTCCCTTGTGGATATGGCTCTCTTCTTGGTGTTCACCTTATATTGGTAGGGTACTCCACTACGAGTATTTCCATATGTCTCCATGATCCGCTTGATATGGTCATCGTCCACCATTATTGGCTCCAAGGCTTCCTCCTTCTTTCCTTTATCTACTTCTAGTTCCATTTCTCCTTTTTATGTCAGTGATTCCCCCCTTCCCCCATGCATGCAGGGAAGTTTAGTTGTTTGATTCCATTGTCATTACACCTTTGTTATAGAGAAATATATTTATATAAGTATACAACAATATAATATACCTTCCTTGAGGCCCATGTATAAACTCTTTCTCTGTTGCATTGTACGATTTCGATGTATCTACTGCAAATTTTGTTATAAAGCCTCCTACAATATTGTTGAGCCAAAAATCCACTGCACAGGTGAATTTGTTATTCACCTGTTGTAACTGCTCAGTTTGAACTAGGGTCCACTCTAACTGTCGGATCCAATTCATTGCATGGTTATCCTTCAACCTTAATATCCACTCCTGCAATTAGTGTGGAAAATCACAAAAAAATACTTCATGCAGATAAGTAAACACATACGTCTCAAGGTAGTTGCGCGGTGTTACTCTAGGGTTTTTGTTATCTTTCTACGCAAACTCTAGATCCTTTGTCTTCAACCAGCTTTCGATCTCTTCTTCTATTGGATTCCACGGTCTCAACATCCCCTTCTAACGACACATTCTTCTCACCTTATTGTCGTTCGATTTGGTATTCGTTTGACCTGCCTTCCACAGATATTACCCTATTTTAATAGATCTTTAACAGATCACATCCACTCAATTCTCTATTTTTCCAACCGGCATTGGAACCATTTGTTTGTTTCTTATTTTATCTATACCTTTAACATGATTGACCCAGGTTCAAGTCTATTGGGTTTCCAACAAAGCCTCTAAAACTATTGACCCTCTTGGTAAACCTGAAGGCAACGCAGTGCACAGAGTACACTGTGTAGTCTCACCCAAAATATATTTAATGGGTGACTGTAATAATCAGGTGTTTGTAGTCTAGAAATGAATGGAGATCTATGGAGTGTGAACTGAGAGTTCTATTTAACTTATTAAAGAAATATACTAGCATTTCCAATTATGTATGTGATGTAATCAAACTCATTAGCTCATTCATTCATCATGCTAACATCTACTCATAAACAGTAAAAGAGACACAAACATTCAATCACATAACATAGTTTTTATCATCGTTCACCCCCCTTAGGCTACGTCCACAAAGACCTAGCTCTCAATCTCTTCTATTATGGTAGTTCTAAAAACTACAACCCCGCACGCTTTACAGCTCGTTCTCAATAGGGTCGATATCTACTATGAGGCAGACTAGATCACACCAGGCTCCTCAGCCTATGATCTGACCCTTGAGATCTACCCTCCTGACCCTTCTACAACTCAACGGATTACAAAATTAGGTCATAAGATAGAGTATTACAAACCAGTTATCAAGACAGGACTCCTTCCTTTTGTCGTGTCTTCAAACTCCCTAAGCACCTCCTCTCCCTTCCTAATAATTCTTCATTATGGACAACTAATCCCTACCTAGACCTCCTAGGTATCTATATATATACATTTTTGGATCATCAACCATTACAATGTATTACAAAAATTGTAACCCTAACGTCGTTAGGTCTTCCATGCATGCACGCATTCTTTTCTTCCTTCCAGTTGTCGCTTTCCTTATGCATTCCTTTCTTCCTGAAATATCCTTTCCTTATGATTGGGCCTGCTTCCAAAACCACCCTTTAGTGGCCTCAATATTTTCAGGGTCCACTGCTATCCCTTATTCATATATGATATGCCCCAAATAATCAATTTGGTTCTAATAAAATGAGCACTTGCTCAATTTGGCATACAATTGATGCTCTCTTAATACTTGTAACACCATCCTCAAGTGATGTTCATGCTCTTCTTATGACTTGGAATATACAAGGATGTCATCCAAAAAGACAATGACAAACTTGTCCAGGTACTCTTTTAAAACACCATTCATTAAACACATAAAAACAACTGGTGCATTTGATAACCAAAATGGCACCATTGTGAATTTGTAATGACCATACCTTGTTCTGAAGGAAGCCTTGCTGATATCTTCATCTTTAATTCTCACCTAATGATAACTAGATCTGAGATCAATATTTGAAAATGTTTGTGCATTCTTCAACTGATCAAAGAGATCATTGATCCTTGGTAAAGGATACTTGTTCTTTACATTTACCTTGTTCAATTATCTAAATTCAATACATAGTCTCAATGTCTCATCCTTCTTCTTTTCAAATAAAATTGGGGCACCCCAAGGCGACACACTTGGGCGTATACACCCCTTCTTCATAATTTATTAAAGTTGCATTTGCAGTTCCTTTATCTCTAGTGTACTCATCCTGTAGGGCATCTTGGATATTGGAGCTTCTCTAGGCATTAAGTTTATATAGAAATCAATATCTCTGTTTGGGGGTAGTCCTAGTATCTCTATGAACACATCCTCAAAAAATTGCAGGACTGCATGATCCTCAATATTTGGCACCTTATCCTTAGGTGCTTCCTCCATATGAGCTGCAAATATTTGGATAGTAACACTTCTTTAGCTGCATTGTTGATGTCTCTTGGATAGTAACTTCCCTTGGAATTCCTTGGAATTAAATTCCTTGTTATGATAGTCTAATCTAGCATGGTGTTGGTCCAACCAATCCATACCAATTAGACATTCATATGAACCTAAGGGCAAGATGTTAAAATATTCCTTGGTACGTATCCCAATCATGTCCATTGGAAATGATTTAACCAGGTCAACAACTTTTCTCTTGGATCCTGTAGCTAGCTACACCAGCCAATATTTCCCATGCTTTATTCTTGGCAATTGCAATCTTTCCACTACCTTAGGATCTATATAGCTATGACTAGCTCCTGAATCTATTAAAATAGTAAAGGTATGGTTATTGATCATACCTTCTACTTCAATAATGTGTGATTGAAATTATGCTTGCTTTTGTCCAGGGCTACATAGATCCTTGGTACACTTATTCCCATGCCCTCCATTGTTTCAACTTATTGTACATTGTGGACAGTTCTCACTTTATCTTTTATTCGAGGAAAGTCTCCATACAAATGATCTTCTTTACAACCCCAACATTGAATGGGTGTCTACCTTGGACTTTTCCCACTTGTCACAGTCATTTTGGGCTCTCTATATGTTTTTTGTCCCTGAGAAATGCTTCTGAAGAAAGGTGGCTTGTTCCCCTTCTTCCTCTGTTCCATATTGAACTTCTTCTTCTCTTCCCAAGATTTTTGGAAAGTAGGTTTTCCTTTATGATGATCATATAGGGATTTGGCTCGCCTTATAGTATCCTCCAAAGTTTTAGGATAATCATATTGAATCTTATCATTGATGAAAGATGGCATCCCACTCCAATATCTCTGAATATTTATTATCTCATACTTGATGAAGGAGACATACTTCAACAGTTCTAAAAATCTCCTTTCATACTCATAAATGGTCATGTTGCCCGGTTTGAGTTCAAAGAACTCTTTCATCTTTTTGTCATAATACCTCTTGGTTAAGTATTTCTTCTCAAAATGCTTCTTGAATTCCTTCCAAGTCACATTTTTCTCTTTAATTTGATGCACCTACACAAGCTAGTCCCACCACATGGATTCCTTTCATTTAAGCTGGTAGATAGCAATTCTTCCTTCTGCATGAAAAGAATAATTATGCAATTGGAAGTACTTCCTCAAGCCTAGCAACCATGTCTCAACATCTTTGATCTTATTCATTTCTCCTCATAGTTATTCCACCCCAGACCTCTTATGATGCTTCCTGGTAGGAGATGGACTTGATTTTGATTTTTTGTGTGCTATCATATTGGAATTTCTTTGGGAGTGATGGTGATGTCTGCTACCACTCCTTGTTCTTCTTTTATCATCAGGGGACCTGTAGCTTCCTAATTTTCTGGAGCCACTCTCCTTAAACAATTTCTTTTCAATTATGTCCAAGCTCTACATTAACTTCATATTGAAGTATTCCTATTGTTATTTGGCTTTCATAAGCCTCTCATTATCATCCTTGTGACTTTGGACATCTTTCTACAAATTTCTAATGATCTCCACCATATTCATGTTTTCATATTTTCCTTCTCCATGTTCATTGGAGTTTGTTCCTTCAATACCCAAATGGGAATCCATTCCTATGATCTCATATTCATTTTTGTAAGCACCCTGTGCATACTCCATATCTCTACACTCTATGCTAATTATGATCTAATATAGTTGTTTTTAATTCTGCAAAATGTGCAACCAATGGAACCTTGTCAAGCTAACTGATTTAACAATTTTATAAAAACATGAAACATTTTGGTTCAATAACCTATAATACTTCTTTCCTCTGATTTTATGATTAGTTGTCTAATCAATCCCATTTTCTGGGTGAAAAACTATTTTTTGTTGTCCCATACCTTTCCAATGACTGCTTCCTTGCTCAATTCTGAGCTTTGAGAATAAAGTTATGGACCTTTAAAACTTGTGTTTTTTCTCTACTTCACTCCTTGTGTAGCTGATCTATTTTCTCTAAGCTAAATGGCTCTTAGATATTTGTTGGATCCTATCATAAATTTCCCAAGTATTCAGTACCTCTTTGGATGTAGGTCTGAACCAGACGAAACCCAGGAGATTCTTTCCTAACCCCATTTTCCTTCTTTAACATATTTTTCGAGCACTAGCCCCTTTTTCTTCAACCCCCAACCACATTTCACCGTGGGATGTAACCAAGTGCGAGTACAAAGGTACTTATCTAGAGCCTAGGGAAATTTGGGGCTCTAGAAATTTGTGCTTTGGAGGTTTTCCTTCCCTCTTCACTCATTTTCCTCGAACGTTGAAGTGGACGGCTTCCGGAGGGAATATCTTCGGAGCTTCGGGGCTCTGGGCTTCAAGGTTCTTGACTGTAATACTCTATAATTCCTTTGAAGGACGAACTGGTGAAGCTCTCCAAAAATTCACGCTTCAGAGGTTTTGCTTCCTTCTTTCTTTGTTTTACCCGATCGTCAGACTAATGAACCGCCAAGGTCTAGTCAACATTCACTTATCAATGTGCCACATGGAAGAGTTATGGAGTGGACACATGGCTCAATCCAATGGATGACATGTGTCACATCTTAATTGGGCAGAAAGGGCCCTTGAAAATACTGAAAAACGATGACATATGGCATGTATCCTGTGTTTCCATGTCACCCTAGGTGACGTCAGCAAATTGTGTCACCTCTGTGACTTCGAAACATCATAGTTCAGAGGTTTATACTTCATTACTTAGTGATTCTCTCAAACTCTAAATCAGAGAAGTACTAGAGTGGTGGTCCTTTGTGGCTTCTGAGCTTCGATGATCTGGAGCTTCGGGATTCGGAGAAATTCACACCTTCTTCTCCCATTTCTTCTTAATGTCAAATTCCTAAACTCTCTGGTGCTTTATAACTTTGACACTCTAGAGATTCCGGCTTCGAAAAATTTAACATCTTCTTCACTTAATTCCTCCAAATGTCGAATTCATGAACCTATTAACTTTTTCGGGGTCCACGTAGTACAATTGTCATCATATAAGGTTGTAACACATGGCCCCGACATGTCGGACTGCTATTGGTCCAACAAGGTCATCAAATGTATAAGACAATATGACATGTGGCATGCCTAGGGGAGGTCCACATCACCCCAAGTGACATCATCATGCCATGTCACAATCCATGCATCGACACTTTGTAGCTCCAGGCTTCAAAGGATTTCTCGACTCAACACAACATTTCTTTCGAACGTCCAACTATCGAATAGTCGCTTCTTGGAGCTTCAGGACTTTGGGGCTCTGGGACTTCAGGGCTTCAGGACTTCAGATATTTCTTCAACACTACTCCCCATTTATTCTAAACTCCAAATTTCTGAACTGTGCTACTCTGGAGTTTCAATACTACAACGCTTCGAGACTTTGAGCTTCGGAAAATTTTGCATTACAACACAATATTTTCCCCAAATGTCAAAGTGGTTGATTCCCCGAGCCACCACTCTTCGAATCTTCTATACTTTGGCACTCCATATTTTTGGACTTTGGAATACTTTACCTTATAACACTTCAAAATACCAGAATGTCGAACCAACAAATACAATGATCTCCTTAGCTCGGTTGTCAAACAATTAATGTAGTGACACATGGCCCCACCGATGGGCTACACATGTGAGGTCCCAATTGGTACTAAGGTTCTGTCAAAGGTACAATTTTTCTGACATGCTGCATGACTAGGGTATTTACACATCACCCCTGGTGACATCATCATGCCACATCATACCCCATGCTTCAGAATTTCGTAGCTCCGGGCTTCGACGGATTTTTGACTTATCGCCATGTTTCTCCTGAACTTCGAACCACCAAAATTATGCACGGTTGATATCCAGACACATGAACCTATTAATCAAATGGTCCATATGAGTTATGGACTTCGGAACTTTGGGAAGAATGTCATTCCGTGTGCACTTCAACCAATTTCCCTGAACTCTGAACTGTCGATCTACTCGGGCAAAATCCATGGATCTCATCCTCATGGATGATCTAAGGATGAAAATCATTGTAGGACTTCATAAATTGGGGCTTCAGCCCCTTTTTCTCAAAAAGACATAAATGTAACCGAAGTCACGAAGTCCAAAAGACTTGGAGGTTAATTTTTATGCACCTATTCCAGATCTGATGGCTAGGAAGGGTCTACCTCCCCTCACGTAGATCGTACAGCTCAAATTCAATCTTGTGGTTATCAACCATGATCATTTTGATAAATTATCTTCCACTCCTGTTTTAGCTTTCCAATATTGTCCAAGTGTTCTCACAATGCCTTTCTGGCACTCTGAAACTTCAATTTACTCATACACGACCCATGCAAGTTCAGTGTTGAAACCATGAGCTCTGATACCAATTTGAGACACCCCCAGCCACCCAAGCCAGGGAATGCTATTACAATTCTACTTTGTTCCAGTTCTGATACCAATTTGTAGCATCCCCATCCATCCCAGGGATGTGCCATGCCACCTTATATAAAGACTCGCTTTCATTTGCAGAACATATCATACTTAATAAATTAAAAGAAAACGTCTACTCTCTGTTAACATACACAAAATTATGTGGAAATGTACAGTAAATAAACACATGTGTAACATACAACATGTAATCAAGCATATATAAAGAGTACTTATCTATTAAAAAAGGCCACTAATTGCATGCATACCTTCCATGAACCTCCCAGCCTTAGACCACATTGCTCCAATCTATCAGTAGTGGGTCACCCCTGAATTGGGACTAAACTCCACTCGTGGTAAAGGGGATCCTAAGATAGGTTGAGGTTACAAAGTCTCCAAGAAGGATTTTGTCCCCAAGAGTCCACTCATGTCCACAACTTATAGTCCCTCATTGCCCACATGCATGTCCCACCCTAGGGAGTGTTCCCCTTCTTTGTTCAGCAGTCCTTCGGCTACCCCACTCCCCTTCTAGGGCTTCAACAATAGGTCAAAAAGGAAGTCTCAGAGCACTAGTACAACTGTCATGAAGCTCCCTCTAGGAAAATCACTTCCAAAACAACCTCTCTCACCTAGAGAGAGGTGCTCACATTCCTGACAACCTGCTTCTTCAGTCCATTTCCTAGACCAATCCAGTCGGGGTAATAACAACATAAAAATCGTGTATGGGATCTGGTAATGACAACAAGCCACACTAGTCTAGAGAAAAGTGTGGGCCAAAAAACAAAACTAGCTAGGGTGCGATATGGCTCAAGAATTGTCTAGTCGTGCTATGCTTCACAGGATTAAAACAGGTTAGCTTCACAGGGTTTGCACATTTAAGAGCTTGCAATATTCCATGGTGTGCGCCTCCCAGTGTCCAAGGAAATAATTCCCCCACTCAATGCATGAGCCCCCCTACATGGGAAGAACACTCTCTTAATTTTTCATGTGTCTTAGTTGACACCTCACTCTCCAGGAGTGTGTCCCTCTCCACTTGGAGTTCATTCATTTCCTCGAAGGAACTTAGGATAGCAATCATTATCCTCCAACATGCCTTTTAGAATAATATTAAAGTATTCTCTCTTTAGATAAGCCTTTTGGATTATCCTTTTACCCTAGCTTCTCAGCCTGTTCCCTTCCCCTACCTAGTGGAGCTTAGTCACCCATAACTCTTTCCTCGTGGTCGGTCTGTATGCAGTGATGTGATTTTTATTTTAATGATATGCATAATTACATATACAAAAATAGGCTCATTGGCCTTAAGTGATCCAGGATCTCTGGCCTAATATTCACATAAGCCTCCCAACTTATAAAAACTTGCCTCACCAGCCTATAAAAATAATTACAATTCAGCAGGGACTCGGCCTTGGGGTATTACACATTCTATTCCCCATCAAAAGGGTGAATATCATGATTTATCAAAACCACATGCTCAAAATGATGATTTAGTGAAAAAGGTGGATGGCCACTGAGATCCATATGGATCATTCCTACCCCCTTAGGAAGCAATGGTCCCCATTGCATCAAGTTCCATTGGGAGACAGGTAGACTTCTGCTAAATCTGAAGCTTGGTGCATTTCTTTCCTTGTTGAAGAAGTTGTCATGCTTAGCTTTTTGAAGGATGTCATGAACTTGTTGATGGAGGGGTTGGATTCGTTCAACCAATATAGTTGCATGATATACCTGAGCGTGGGAGTACTTTGTCACTGAAGATGTAACATGAAGAGTATGCAAGGTTCTGTTATAAACTTTGTTGACTGGGTAGTGTGGAGGCACCCTCATAAGTTCAGAAACAACATCTTGGTACTCTTCTACAATATTGTCAACCTACTTCTGCTGGATAGAAAGTTCTTGAGTGAGGCTGTAGTAGTTGCAGTTTCCTTCTGTTCACCTTCTGATCAAATTGTTAAGAGGCTAAAATTTGCAGTATGATAGATTACTTTGTGGCATTGCTTTGGTGGGACAATAGTCATAACTACCTATGGTATCCAGTATAGATGACCCCCCATAGTAACAATAACACGAAGAGGTTAAGACTTCTAAACAACATGATGCCTCCACATATATGGTTGGCCTAATATAACATCAAAGACTTCCAATTGGGAAACATCACACAATACCTCATCCTTGAAGAGCTTGATGTCATAGGACGGGAGACACTATTAGCTGACATGAAGATCTTGACCCTGGTGAAGCCACCCAATGTTGTATGGTTGCGGGTGTGGCGTTGTTGGAAAATTCAACTGCTTGGCAACCTCTATTGATAAAAATTTCTTTTGGCTTCTTCTATCAACAATAAAATGAAATGGGGTCCCCTTCATCCACATCTGTGAATGGAAGAGTCGATCCCCCACCTCTGGATCCTCTTATGGTTGGATTGTTGCAGTTGCGATAGTAACAGTGGGTTTTACATCAATGATCTGTCTCTTTTTATTATTTTTTGAATCAGGGTCCAAGTTGAGGTTCATATCTTAGTCTTTTAGCCCAGCCACCAATGACTGTATTGAGCGACATTCATGAGTGTTCTGCCAAGGGTTGTTGTGGAACTCACACCACTTTTCAGTGTCTTTCTTATACTTCCCGTTACTCTTATTTTCATGCATATGGGACTGGCTCTCTTGAGTTTGGACTTCCATGCTCTGTACTTCATTATGTGAGTTAGATTTTCCTTTTCCATGCTTCTCCCACTTACTTGTTTCTTGCATTTCTGATCAATTTTGACTACATATCGATAAGCAAATCCTAGTGAGTATATGTACAAGAAATCCATATCTATTTGGATGTACTTATGTAGACCACTAAGGTACTTCAAAACCAGGTGTCGCTTGGAGTCTTTGATACCCAACTTTGAGCGCAAGGTATGAAATATGTTGGTGTACTCTGGCACCATCTGGTCTCTTTTCTGACGCAGATTTGTCCATCTCATGAATTGGTCATAGTTTCTGACAGGTTAGAACTCCTCCTTTAGGGCATCTACAAAGGCCGCCCAAGTGGGTTTTCTACCAAATAGTGTATATTAATTTGTGATGTACCTCTCCCAGTAACCTTCCCACCAAGATATAACATGGGGAAGGGATTTAAGGACCACGAAGGTGATCTTTTCACTGTCGAATTTTTTTTGGACAGAGTAATAACATTCTAGTAGATTCAACCATTTTTCTAGAGCAGATGCATTATCTAGCCTTCAAATAAGGGGATATCATAATTGACTTGTACCTTGAAGGGTGTCACACTTGTGAAATGGATTCTTGTCGAAGTTTCCTCAATTTCTTCCATCGATAGTCTTTGGAGGATCTGAGAAAATTTGTCCATCATCTCGTTCCTCTATCACACAAGGGATTCCTCGAGCAATGTATTAAAAGGATCTCCTACTTTTCCATCTCTCTTTTCTTCTGCCATGGGAGGTCACTTGGGATGGAAAGAGAAGTTGTCCTCAAGCGAAACTAGATTGAGACCCAACTCTTTATACATTAACCACGTCGGGGACCTGCTTTGAGAAATGACAAGGAGCAGCGTGCTTTGATACCACTGATCCAGATTATTTTGAAAATGACATGAAGACAAAAATATAACCGATATATAACAAGGAAATACACAAAGATAATGCAGAGAACATAGAAATATAGTGAAAACCAACTTCTATTAATGAAAAAAAGAGAAAAACATTGTAGAACACAAACTAGCATAATGGGGTAGCCTATCTCTGAAAATAAAGAGATGTTGGTTATGCTTCATTCGCATCAAGATTTACATCACACTCCATTTCCTACTTAAAGGGCCTCCTTCACCTCAATTATATATGAGAGAGTGAGAGGAGAACAATTACCATGATGCATGTGAGATAAATTGGACTAAGTTTATAAAATTCCATAGGCATGTAAAACACAAGGACTTCCCGAGTGGTCACCCATCCCAGTACTACTCTAGCTTGAGTGCGCTTAATTGCAGATTTCTAATGGGATTCGATGCATTAATGCTATGATGTAGGAAATTACATAAAACCACTAGAAAATCATTACATGGTGTTTTTAATTAACAAATAAATATGAAATTACATTCCATTCCCCATCAAAAGGGTGAATATTATGGTTTATCAAAACCAAGGGCTCAAAATGATGATTCGGTGAAAAAGGTGGATGGCCACCAAGATGCATTTGGATCAAAACCTCATTTTACAATATAACAAATGAAAAATATGAGATGATATTTAAAACTAGGTCTCCTTGGTATATATAGGAGACAAAGTGTAAAATTACAATTGAAGGGTCTATCCAACCATTAAAGGGTCTAGTCAACGAATAAGGACAACAATAACATAAAAATAAAAAAAATGATAACTCAATATCTAGGGCTTAACATGCCCCTCCCTTTAAAACAAGTGTTTTCCTCAACACTTGATTAGTTGTGGATGTTTCTGCATGAAGAACTCATCCTCCCATGTCGCCTCTTCTACTAGTAGGTTCTTCCACTTTATGAGGTAATTAGTAATTTCTTAATTTGTGTTTCAAGGATTGTTTCTAATTCTAGTATGTTTTTTCTTTTTCATTAATCTATGCTAAAATAGTTTAAATTGGGATCTTGTTTTTGATTACCTTATTTAGGAAGAAAACATGGAAGATTATATGTACACATGAATATGGAGGTATCTCCATTTTCTAAGCCATATTTCCAATCCTTCGCAACACTTTATAGGGACCATCGTACTTGGGTGCTAATGTACAATCCTTCTTTTTCTTATTGAGGTACATCTATTTGTATGGTTGTAACCTTAGAAAAAACCAATCCCCCACTTCTAATTCCCTTTCATTGTGATTTTGATCTACTTGTTGTTTCATCATATTTTTTGTTATAGCCAATTTTTCCTTCAATAGTTAGAGAACCTCTTCTTGGTGATCTATGTGTTCCTCCACTTCTTGAACCTTCAATTTTTCTCTCAAGGTTGATGTTATGGATGGAGTATGATAGCCATAAGGTTCCATAAATGGGGACGTTTTCTATGAAGTATGGAAGGACATGGTGTACCACCCTTTCTCCAAGGGATGCAGCTTGATCCATTGTCTCTATTTTTCAAATGCAAATCAATGAATATAACCTTCTATACATTTAGTCACAATCTTATTTTTCCCATCAGATTAAATATGGTGAGAGGCGTTGTGATAAAATTGAGTACCCAAAAAAGAAAAATAATTCAATCCAAAAATTATTAGTAAAAAGTGGATCT
>SNQJ01S0175004.1:0-12031 GCA_010110895.2 Picea sitchensis | reverse complement strand
TTGAGTCACAGGTGAGTGTTAGGAGCATGTTGGCCCTCGAGCAAGTTTTAAGGAAACCTTGGTTAGAGTTGACCCACTTTTGGAATTCGACACGATGGTCAAAGATGGAGTGCCTAGGCAGAGCTGAGATCGTGGATCTCACCAATTTTGCAGGCTATGCAAACCCAATAAGGGGTCCTCTAGGGTTTTTTTAATGGGTTATGGGATGTCGGCCCATGGGGTTTACCCATCATTAGGCCTTATTGTAAGGGATTGTAAAAATATAAATAAGTAAGAATGTATTTTAGAAGGGAAGGGGGAAGTGGCTAAGTGCAAGTAGTTTTGAGTTTCTTTGTGCAACATAATGTATATGTGTTAAGGCTTTATGCTTGATAGAGAGTTGGTTGGGTGCCTTGACCTAGTTTTGCAAGGAGGATATGGTTCTCGGTGTGAAGATCTCTTGTCTGGTGCAAAGCTCGACTCTGTGTCTTAGTGCACAGGAGTAACTTAATGTAAGATATTGACGAATAATAAAGAAGGCGAAGAGGTTAGTGGACGTAGCCCCACATTGGGGTGAACCACGTATATCTTGTGTCTTTGGTGTGCTTTGTGTTGTGTTATTCTTGTTATTTATCTGCTTGGTGCCTCTGTCATTATGTATAATATATAGATCTGTTATTTCTTATTGTTTTACTTGTGTTAAGGATGAATGGATGCTAGATCTAAGTTATAATGCTAAGTGCTCTGGGCATATTGTCATTTTTTACTGCGCGGATCTATCCTTGGGTATGTTCTGCGATGTTAATAATATTAATGAACTAATGAATGTTGTTCTTAAGTGTTACTAGAATATCATGTAAAGTGTTATTATCACATGTCTTTGTCCCAACTCGGTTACAAATATCTGCATCCTGTAAACCCCCCTACTTCTACCTCGGGTGATACTTCACCTGTTCTGTAGGTGTTGCCGAAAGGGCTGGTAGTTAGGTTTTTTTTGGTGCGCTATTGAGCGTTGAAACCTGGGTTTTCCCTTGTGCCAAAAAAAATTATTCCAATCAACAAATCCACTAGATCCCAAGTCTCATTCTTATCCAAGGATTCCATTTCTTCATCCATGGCCTTTTTCTAGAGTTTTCCATCCTCTAAATCCACTGCCTCCTTGATAGTTCTAGGATCATCATCAGTAATAGACAAATAAAAATTTGAACAAAAATTAGATGGAGTATACCTTTCTGGTATCCTTCTTTCTCAAATTGATCTCCTCTATACTGGAGTATGAGGATCTTTTTCTTCTGATTCATCATCCTTTAAATCAAACACTATTTTATCTGGTTCTTCCTTACTTGGTAGGACTTCCTGTTTAACAACATATTTCATTTCTCTAAATAACACATCTTGAATATACACAACCTTCTTATTTTATCGGTTCCAAAGCTTATAACCTTTGAGACCATATTTATACCCAACAAGGATACAATTTCCAGCCTAGCTTACTCTTGTTTTCCTTTGGAACATGAACATAGGCCTCACAACCAAATACCTTGAGATGTGTGAGAGAAGGTTTCTTACCATTCCATACCTCTTGTGGAGTCTTGTCATCCAGCGCTGATGAGGGTGATCTATTGACCAGGTAACATGCAATACCCACTGCCTCTACCCATAATTTGTGCCCTAACCAGGAACCACTGAGAATGCAAATTGCTTTTTCCATTAGTGTCCTGTTCATCCTTTATGCAAATCCATATTTCTGAGGTGTATATGGATTATTCCTCTGCCTTTCTATACCATACTTCTTACAAAATTATTCAAATTAATTCCCGTAGATATCTCCGACATTATCTATCCTCAACATCTTAATTATTTTCTCTGTTTGATTCTCAACAAGAGCCTTAAACTCTTTAAACTTGTCCAATACTTCATATTTATTTCTTATGAAATATATCCAAGTATTCCTCAAGAATTTATCTATAAATGAGACATAGCAAACATATTTTCCCAATGATGGAACCGACATAGATCCAAACACATCACTGTCAACTAGTTGTAAAATTCCTTCTTCCCTCATTGCACAATAGGGGAATCTTACCCAATTTTGCTTCCCATATACACAATGTTCATAGAAATAACAATCCAGAGAGAAGTTGGACATAACTTCAACCATACCTTGACTATGTAGTAGTCTAAGACCCTTCTCTCCTATATGCCCCGGTCTTTGATGCCACATCACAACCTTTTCTCTAGAGACTGTAGGAGTTCTTTCTTCTTAAACTCCAATGTTAGGAACAATGGAGTTATTACACCCATCACTAATAGTGCTTCCTTGCAACTTATACAGAGTTCCAAACTGAACACCCTTCAACAACACCATCGATCCTCGAACCATCCTGCAAGTTTCCTTTTCAAATATTGTTTTTACCCCTGCATCGTCCATTTTTGTTACATAAATCAAATTTCTTGCCAAACCTTGGATGTGCAGAATGCCAGGTAGTGTTCTAATCCTTCCATCTATGAGACTCAACTTGAATTTTCCTCGTCCTATGATTCTGGTTGTCGAGTCATCACCTAGTAACAAATTACCTCCATCATACCTTTCATATTCATAGAACCACTCCCTGTGAGGAGTCATCTGAAAGGATGCACCTGAGTCAACCAACCATGGATCTTGACATGCATGTGTGCTTGAAGAATCTAAGTACATATCCCCTCCTTCCTTGGATGTCTTTCCTTCTGTAGAAGGAGATTCTTCATATCCCTTCTTTTTCTCAATTTTGGATCTACACTTCTTCTTGTAGTGCCCATCATTTCCACATCTCCAACATACCTTTACAAAATTTCTGGGAGATTTAGATCTACCCTTAGAATTATATCTCCCACTTGAGGACTTAGATCTATTTTTTTCCTGGGAGCATCCTCTTGCAAATAATGCATCTGTGCTATGTCCTTCCATCTCATCTCCTTCGACAACAAGGATGAGACCACTTCATCAAAGTTCGAAGTAGTTTTATTACTACCTATGGCCACAACCAAACTATCCCATGAGTCTAGTAAAGAGAACAATAAATTGATACACTTGTATTCATATTAAATTTTAATCTCAACAGATACTAACTGACTTAGCACATTATTGAAGGCGTTCAAATGCTCTGCCACCGAGTCTCCATCTCTCATCCTCAGGTTATACAACTTATTTCTCAGGAAATGTTTATTTACTAGGGAATTAGACTGATACAACTCCCCCAACTTATCCCATAAATATTTGGCTGTAGCTTCCGCTGACACATTCAGTAATATTGAATCTAAGAGACATAGTTGGTTTGTGCTCTTCGCCTTCCAATCCAAAATTTTCCATTCATCTTCTAAAGTTCATGTAGGTGCAGTACCTGGATCCACCGCGATCCATTTATCTCTATCCACAAAGAAATCTTCCATCTTGAGCTTCCACAACTAAAAAAATTTCCCATTAAACTTCACAATCTTCATTTTCAAACTGCTCGCCATTTATTTTCACCTGAAAAATCAATACCACAGATCTTCCACTATAACAAGGCTTATCATATTCCTAAGCCAAACTCTTGACCACAGAGGCATTGCCCTGAAGCCAACAAATATTTGATAGCAAATGTAGATTTTAACCTTGTACAATACTTTACTACAAATATATTTTCAATAAAAGAACATAAAAAATACAATGGAAAATACACACATTAAAGAGATATTTTTCCCCTGCAAACCGAAACTGGGAAAACCAACATATTCTATATTCATTCATACTGATACATTGTTTACAATACAATATACATATAGGAGCCAACGACATCCAAAACCCTAAACCAATGAACTCGATTATTCAACAACCCTAATTCCTTAAACAGGAATAGAAAAACATTGGAAAAAACTATGTGTCGAAAAACCTCCCAACAATGGACACGAAAATCAAGGAAACATGAAAAACGAGGCAAAAATGCGACATGTTTTTGGAGGAAAATTAGTTTTCTCGGGGGTGCTTCCCCCGAACCCCTTTAAGGGGGGATATCTTCCCCCTATAACCTCCAAAGGGGGGAATCCTAGTGACCCCCCATCAAACCTCGTTGCACTCCCAATGCAATATATCAGACACTAGAGCTAGTTGTGCAAATAATATAAAATATACCCAACATGCATAAAATGAAGATCGTATACAAAAATTACGACCCCGAGAAGTTGATGTACCAACTTACCCTAACGAGGCAAACATGACTTTTGGCACTTCATCTCCTAGGGTTAGGGTTTTGGATGTCTATGGTTTCGACATTCATGTTTGATGTAAAAATGACTTTGGAGTCTCATTATACTCATCTTCTTGCAAATGAGCATAGTCGTCACATGGATTCTGAGACATAAGCTGCCACCATTCTAGAAAGCTTGTTTCAGTTTGAATTTACATTTTCAACATATTTCTTATTTAGCAGAAGTCAAGTTTTACTATATCTTTGTTATTATTCATTGTGTCTTTGTGTTAATATTATATATATGTGTTTTCATTTCGTTCCGCTCATAAATCCATATCAGTGGTATCTGAGCACTTTGTTCCTTGTAGTTTTTTAGTGCATTTCCCCGATGAGGTCAGGGTATAGAGAGTTGGGTCTTGAGCTTGTTTCTCTTGAGGACAACTGCTATCGCACTCCCATGAAAACTTCCATGGATGGAGAAAATAAAGACGACGGGACAAGATATCCGTTCAAAATATTTCTCAAGGAATCCCTCAAGCGACAGGGGAACACAATTATGGACAAATTTGCACAAATAATTTGATGGTTGTTGGCAAGTGACGCATCTACCTCAAACAAAGGTGCCATCCCCTTCAAAGTACATATCAATTTTGATTTTCCTTTATTCAAAGGTCAAATAGATGTATATTCTGTAGATAAATGGTTAAAACTTCTATAAGAGTATTTTTCTGTCCATAACTTTTTCGATAGAGAAAAGATTACATTTTCACTCCTTAATCCCATCCCCCATGTCAAATATTGGTGGGAGAATTTTTGTGATGAAAAGGAAACAAATGGATCTACATTATTTTTGGTTGCACCCACTTGGTGTTCCTTCGGGGATGCTGTTAAGGAACAATACTACCCTTTTGGAAGTTATGACGACTTATATACAAGATGGACCACATTGTGGAAAGAAAGGGACCAAAAAATGCCAGAGTTCACCAATGTATTTCATACCTTACGCACCAAGATGGGTATCAAAGACTCTAAGTGACATTTGGTGCTCAAGTACCATGACGGTATGCATAGATACATCTAGACATAAATGGAGTTTCTAAACATTTTGTCCTTGGGAGCGGCCTATCGATATGCTACCAAAATTGAGAAGAAATTTAAATAGAAGACATGAAAGTTTGGGTTTGAGAACCCCTCATAGAAGAAGCAGGGAAAAGGCCACCCGAAATCACAAAACAAAGGGAGGAGAAAGGATGGGAAGCCTTAGAAAAACCAGTCCAAACCACAAATAAGAATAATGGGAAGACAAAGAAAGACACTGGGAAATGGTACGAGTTCCATAAGATCCCCTTCCATAACACCACAAAATTCCACTCAAAGCATTCATTGGTGGATGAGGTGAAATCCTATGAATCAGATATAGGCTCCAACACGTAGTCATAACCAGAAAAAGGGATATGTATCATTGATGCAAAACCAAGTGCCATCATTTCTACCACCACCAATGTCCAACTCGACAAACTTGATGAACCAGAGGAAGGTGAGCACCTCTTTCATTCATAGATGTGGGTGAAGGGTACTCTGTTGCATTTCATCATTGATAGAAGTATCTAGAAGAACCTCATCTCAGCAGAGGTCATCAAGCGGTTGGATCTACCGACATCATCATACCCACAACCATACACCATTGAGTGTCTCTACCAAGGGAGCGATATCCGCGTCAGCCAATGGCGTCACTTGGCCTACGACATCAATCCCTTCAAAGATGAGGTATTGTGTGATGTTTCCCCCCTTGAAGTTTGTGATGTTCTTTTGGGCCAACCTTATTTATGGAAACTTCATGTTGTATATGAGTCTAGGCCTCGTAGTGTTATTATTACTTTGGAGAAAATATTTACAAGGCACTAGAGGTATTCCCATCTATTTCCATTTCCTTGATCTCTTCCAAGCAATGTAGGAAGGTCATCTCTCAGACTGGGAAGTTTGTTTGCTTCGTGATTCACGCTCAGAGTGAGCGGAATGTTGCAACCACATCCATGGCCTCCGCTACAGGTCTCTCCATGTAACAAAATAAACTTGATAAGGTCGTGGAAGAATACAAATACATCTTCTCCTCACCGACGAAGGTACCTCTGCACTGTCAAGTCAAGAAATGAATTGATATAATCCCCGATGCACTACTACCAAATGGGCCAGTCTATCAGTGCTCTTTATCAAAAAATGAGGAAATCAAGTGCTAGATCTAAGAGATGCTAAAAAAGTGGTACATCTTCCCAAGATCATCACCTTGTGGAATCCCAATCGTGCTTGTGTAGAATAAAGAAGGGTCTTGGCGACTCTGCATTGATTACCGGGCCCTAAATAAAATCACAGTTAGGAACCGATACCCAATTCCCTGAATTGATGATCTCCTTAACCATCTCAAGGGGGGAAAATAATTCAGTAAGATTGATTCGAAGTCTGATTATCACTAGGTTCCAATAGAGTAGACCGATGTATTGGAGACTTCCTTCAAGTCCAAAGAAGGTATTTTTGAATGGTTGGTCATTCCCTTTGGCTTCATAAATGCCCCAACAAATTTGATGAGGATGATGGACGATATCTTGTGGCCTTTCACCAATTATTTTTTGTTAGTGTATTTGGATGACATCCTAATACTCAACAAGAATTGGGTGGAACACTTACAACACATTAAACATGTTCTAAATATTCTGTGACAACACAAGCTATATGAAAATTTGGAAAAATGGTCCTTCATATTGAGCACAATCCAGTACCTATGATACATTGTTGATGAGCATGGGGTGCATGTCGATCCAACCAAAATCCAAGTCATCTGTGACTGGCCAGCCCCAACCATGCTCACTATGCTCTGAATCTTGTTAGGCCTTGCGAATTTCTATCGCAGGTTCGTGTTGGGATTCTCCCACATTGCACGATCCCTTAGCTAAGTGACCACAGGTGGTGGCAAAGAAAAATTCATGCAGGTATAGTTGCAATAGAAGTCATTCGATTATTTGAAGAAGAGCTTGTGCTCAATGCCGGTGCTCTCATTACCCGATGTTCAATAACCATTTGATATTGAGACATATGCTCAAACTATGTTGTGTGCATAGTTCTCACTCATCATGGACATCCTGTGTCATATCACAATGAGACACTATTAGATACGGTATGGAAGTACCCCACTTACGACAAAGAAATTTACTCCATTGTGAAAGTCTGACACTAGTGGAGGCATTACATTCTTGAGAAGGAGACAGTCATCCAAACTGATCATAAGCCTCTGTATTTCATGCATACAAAAGGAAAATTGCAGAATAATCGCCATCATAAGTGATCCATATAGTTGTAGTAGTTCCATATCAACATCAAGTATAAGACATGGAGCACCAATTGCGTCGCTAATCTCCTTAGCCGACTTCCAATTTTTGCACTAACCACGATGCTACACTCCTATAGACATGAGACCTCTGGATGGCTCCAACTCTATGAGAAATGTCTTGACTTCGCCACTACCTACCAGATGTTGGGCACAAACACAATTTTCACTGATTTTCATTTGCAGGATGGGTTATTGTGCCATCTAGTCCATCTCTACGTTCCATCAAGAGAGTGTGTGAAGATGATTTGGGAATCTCACTACATTCAGGTGGTAGGACACTTCGATGTAGAGAAGATAGTGGCTATGTTGTAGAAACATTTTTATTGGTCGAAACTACGATAGGATGTTAGCACGTATATCAGGTCCTACACGACCTATGCCATTTCCAAACCAACCATTAAAAAAAAGGGCATGTACACCCCTCTGCCTACTCCTGAAAGGCCTTGGGAATCCATCTCTATGGACGACATGTCGGGACTTCCTTCAACCAAGAAGGGAAATGACTGTGTTTTCGTGGTTGTTGATCGATTTTCCAAGATGGCGATTCTGGTTTCCTACAAGAAGAGCATCACATCAGAGGCCACTACCAATATCTTCTTCGAATGAATGTGGTTACATTTTGGGATACAAAAAATCATCGTCTCTGATTGAGACAACCATTTTCTCAACACATTCTGGTCGAGCCTCTGGTCACGGCTGGACACTAAGCTCACCAAATCCATAGCCTTCCACCCCAAAAAACATGGCCAAAATGAGGTCATCAACAGGATGATCATGCATATTTTGCACATGTACAATTCCAAGAATCCATTCACATGAGATGAGAGTCTTCCCTATGTTCAACACAGTTACAATAGAGCCATACATAACTCAACTGACAACAACCCTTTTCAAGTGGGGTTGGGATTTCAACCATTGGGTCCCATCAATGTTGCACTACCCCTTACATCCACACATGAAGAATCATCACATGTGTAAACCGAAGCCGAAAAATCCACTCAGTTCATTCAATGGATCTAGAACTTCCACCAACAGGTTCATGATGTTTTGCAGAAGTCCAATTCCAAGTACAAGCAACGCCATGATCAACACCAGGTGCCACACAAGTTTCAGGTGGGAGATAAATTTTAGTTTTACTTGCATAAATAACACCTTATAGGTCCCCATTAGAATCTTTGTCCAGTTTCCTATGAACCTTATACCATAACCAAGGTTGTGGGTGATAATTATTTTGAGCTCAACATTCCCCCTTTCCTTGGATTTCACTCGTTATTTAATGTGGATATCCTTCGGCCATACTTTCCACCATTATTGGACATCTCATAGGTAGAAGAACAATTGACACAGACATATCTCAACCATGAATGTATGGAACATGAATATACTGATCATGTCATGGAAACATAGGTCAAGGGGACTCACCAACATAAGTTTCATATTTATCGTGTTGTCAAAGCAGGGCAACTCCTGCACCAAGGCAAGTGGCTTGCCTGGGGCCAAATTCAACAGAAATTTCCTCATCTAATGGGGGAACTCAATGCAATGGATACCATTGCTCCCTAAGGGGTGAGGATTGATTTAGGTGGATATCGGTGGCCACCCACCTCTTTCAACTGACTCATATACAGATTTCATCTTGGCAGTTTTTTTCTATCTTTTCGGGTCCTAAACTTCCTGGGCCGTTTTGAGGCCCTAAACAACATTTTTTGTGCATGCCACAGTTGCACTAATGAAAACTTTAGAGTGTGATGAAATAATGTGTATTCCTCAGATAAACATTTCCAACAGACTATCATGCACCTAAAAAAAATATCGTATGCAAAAGTTACAACCTTAGGAAGTTGATGTACCAACTTACCCCATCGGGGTCCACATGGCTTTTGGTGCTTCATCTCCTAGGGTTAGGTTTTTGGATGTCTAAGTTTTTGGAATTCATGTTTGATGTAAAAATTCCATTGTATCCTCATTGTACTCATCTTCTTATGAATGAGCATGGCCATCATATATCTTCTCAAAGATAAGGTGCCACCATTCTAGGAAGCTTGTTTCAATCTGCATTTTACAGTTTCAACATATTTATTATTTAATAGAATTCGAGTTTTACTGTATGTCTATTATTATTCACCATGTCTTTGTGTTAATATTATACATCTATGTTTTCATTTGGTTCCTCTCATAAATCCTAATCAATGCACCACATTTTGTGAGAAGGTTTCATCCCTTTGGGAAGGACAATAAAGTGATTCATATTCCAAGCAGGTCCATACACATAGCTAGAAGGTTCTAGTGAACTCCATTAAAATATGGGTGCCAAATCATATGTGTGAGTTTTTATTTTCATCCTTGCTTGTTTAAGTAGAGATTTAATTTCACATATGCACCTAACTATGATAGTTTTTCTCATGTTCATATGAAATGCATAATGATTATTTTCTCATGTTCATGTGCAATTAAGAGTAAGAAAAAGGTCCTCATCAGAGTATTTTTATAGAGAGATATCTCATAGAAATATCGGATCATAATATAAGCAATGAAAATATGCCAGTGAAAACTATGTTATCAGACATGAATGGAGAAGGGAAAATGATACAAGTACCATAAAAAAATCCTTGAAATAAGGATTAAGAAGTATAAAAATCAAGCAATTACAAAGTACCTTATCAAATGGAAAAACCTACCAGTGGGAGAGGCAACATGGGAAGATGATTTCTTTAGGCATACACACTTGTGGTTGTCAAGTATTGAGGACAACACTTGTTTGAAGGGGAGGTGCATGTTAATCCCTAGACAAATCCCCATACAAAGCCATGTTATGTATAAAACCCCTTATTGAATTATTCAATTTCTTTTTTTATATTTGTATGTAGGCTTTGAATCCCTTCTTCACACCCATTCATTATAATTGTAACCTTTGTATCCTATATATATACCAAGGAAACCTAGTCTTATGCTCATCTTATCTCATCTCATATTGTATTTTGAAGTGGATATATTGTAAAAGGAGGTTTCCCCCTCAAAGTGGGTTGTAATTCATTGATTTATTATCATTTTTAAGTCAATGGATCATAACATACAACATGTTGACATGGTCTTAAAACTATTGGAGGAGAAACAAGTATATGCAAAACCTTCCAAGACTGCCTTTTGGGTTTCATAAATGGAATATTTGGGTCATATTGTATCTCATGAAGGCATTAAAGTGGACCCTAACAAATTAAATCCATGATGGAATGGTTGATTCCGAAAACCTTAAAGAATCTTAGAGGATTCTTAGTATTTATAGGATATTACTACAGGTTTTTCAACAATATGGTCAAATAGCAATGCCTCCAACAAGATTAGAGAAAATGGAGGAATTTTATTGGACTCAAGAAGCAAACAAATATTTTGAAAAAATTAAGGAGGCTATGTCTACAATGTTTACTTTGCCATCCATGAATTCACAAAAACCTTTATTGTGGAGTTTGATGCCTCAAGGCATAACATTGGTGCATTTTTAATGCAAGAAATAAGGCCCCTTTCCTTTTAAAGAAATCATATTAAAGGAAAGAACTTTCTCAAGCCCATTTATGAAAAGGAAATGTTGTCCATACTACATGCAGTTAAGGAATGTTGTCCTTACCTAATAAAACGACACTTCAAGGTAAAAAAAATCATGATAGTCTAAGGTATTTCTTGGAACAATAATTATCTTTAGAAGAACAATAAAAATGGGTTACATTGATGCTAGGTTATGACTTTGAAATTATCTACAAAAAATGAAAACAAAATGTAGTGGAAAATTCACTTTCAAGGAATGAAGAAGACACACAATTTATTTTGTGCTATTTCCATTCCATAATAGGATTTCATGGAAGAAACAACGATAGAATGGAAGAAATATCACAAGGTATGAAAGATCATTCAATAAATTCAAGAGGACCCAATTTCATTAGATAAATTTGTGTAGAAAAATGATTCACTGTGGTATCAACATTGCCTATATTTATGTAAGAATTCCCAATTCAAATAGAACATCCCTTTGGAATTGCATATTTTTTCTATAGGACATTGAGGGTTCCTGAAAATTTACCACAAGGTCAAGAAGGATTTTTTTGGGAACATATTAAAATTGATGTTCAAAATTTTGTGGCTAAATGTTTGGTTTTCCAATAGAATAAGAGAGAGACAATGAAGACCCCAAGTATTCTACAACCATCAACCATGCCAAGTCATTTTTTGGAAGAGATCTCAATGGATTATATTATAGGTCTACTGAATTCTAAAGGAAATGATGTCATCATGGTAGTCGTGTTTTGAATCTGTTAAGAACCAAATATCAATATAGCATAGAAAATCTTCAGAAAAAAGTACTCAATGCCTTGAAAAAGAGAGAATTTTAGATAATAAGCCTCTTCAAGGGGGCAACCTCCTTTTACCCCACTTAAATGTTCAAGTACAAGATGATTCAAAATGAAAATGT
>SNQJ01S0175002.1:1439-20220 GCA_010110895.2 Picea sitchensis | reverse complement strand
TATGTGATCATTCAATGTTTCTTTCAGTTGTAATAACATAGTATCTGATTCTTTCTGATTCTCTAACATATCCTTAGTTTCTTGAACTTCTTCATGGTTTGTTTGTCTCAAGTTCATATTTTCAACTTTATCAATCATTCTAGGGAAATCCAAAACCTCATGACCAACAGTTTTACAACAAATACAAATAGGACCTATGCCAAGGCATTATTTAGCAAGATGTCTCGGTCTTCTGCAGTTATAACATAGTGTCAATCCTCTCTTTCTCTTAAACGATCCCCAACCTTTCCTGTACTGTGCACTGGGATCATATTGTTCAACCTGCAATCTACAAAAATTCTTTCTAGGATCCTGCATCCACTTATTAGTCCAAAAATTCTTTCTATGCATAGGAATAACATATATTTCACTATCTCTATCAAATTCATTCAGATCAACTCTTTCTTCTAGTCGTGCCCTAATTTTCAGACTAGGAAAAAATCTATCAAACATACCTAGATTCATACTTTCGAAGCAAAATTTTCCACTTATATTACCTTTATCATAGCAAAAAGATTTAATATCTTACCTCTTTCTTTAGATCAGGCTTCCTTCTCTTAGCACAGAGCTTCACAAGTCAAGTAGAGTACTGTGCACTACAGCAACAGATCTACGCATAGAGCTTTATATTTTCTTCACTTCCCAACAATCATAGTTTTAGGTCCCGGCAACGCAATCATTTGTTGGCACATGGGAAAACCCAGGGTTCAATGCTTCAACAACACACCAACAAAACCCTAACTACCGACCCTTTTGGAAACACCTGCGAAGCAGATGAAGTCTCACCCGAGGTAGAGGCAGGGGGGGTTGCAGGACTCAAGTGTCTACAACCTAGCTGGGACACAGATCTGTGATCACAATACTTAACAAAGCACTTAGAAATTAACATTCATTATTCTTTTAACCCTTATTCACATCGCAGGTTAAACCCTTGTTACAGAACAACACAGTACTACTCAAGATCTAAGCATATCTAACCATTAGCACATATCATCAGAGTAGATCTAGCATTCATTCATATATAGAACACTTAGCATCAATGGATTAAGAAATTAAATACATAAACAACATAGCACAAAGCACATCGACACAGAATATACGTGGTTCACCCCAGTGTGGGGCTACATCCACCAATTGTTTTTCTCTTCTTTATTAGTCTATTCATTCTTCTTACATGCACCAAGCCACAAGCCAACTCTGCCTAGGACAGGACATCTATGCACACCTCGCCAGATCCTCCTTCCCTAAATTAGATCCAAGCACCGAGCCTTTACACAGTCTGTGCACAAATCACTTACAAAACGCTTGCACTGCGCTCTGCAAGCCCTAACATATTCATGCACTAAGCCAAATACCACTTAGGCTTTGCACATAGCTAACCAAAATTGCTTCTTACAATGCGTAGCTACTTATTTATACATTACAAAAGGGGCCTAAACATGGGTAAGACCCATGGGCCAACATCCCTTACCCGTTACATAAACCCTAAAAACCAAAAAGCCTACAAAAAGGGCGAGATCCCGCGATCTTCGCTTCGCCTAGGCGTTTCGTCTTCAACCATCCTGTCGAAGTCCCAAAAATGGTCAAACACGACCAATGTTCTCCCAAAACTTGGTCGAGGGCCAACACCATAGTTGACTGTGTAAATATGCTGAAAATTATTTTCTTGTACAACATATAGTATATAAGTGAAAAAAATCGATTCCTTTGATACTAAACTGAATTAAGACAATTGAATTCAACACAGAGTTATGTTGGGCCCCCAACTGTTGGATAACTGAGAGGGGGGGGTGAATCAGTTTTTACTATGCTTAAAAAATTATGCCCATTTTAAACTCTTTACAGAACACTCAATGGTGATCACAATAATGCAAGGAAGAAAGCAATAGACTATTCAACATCAATCATAGCCATGAAATATACAGAGACAGATATTTCCTGAGAAACCCATAAAGGGAAAAGCCTCTTCATCTTGATATGATAAGTAATCTTTATTTTCTGTACATTATCATTCTTAGGAGCACCAAATCCTTTTGAGGCTACCACCTCTGTTTTACAAGCAACAACTTGCTGAGAGCACCAACTCTTTGGTTTCTCTAGCACCCACTAGAAGGAAGCACCAACTCCCTAGTTTCTCTAGCACCCACTAGAAGGAAGGACCAACTCCCTGAGTGTTATAGCACCAACTGGATGGAAGCATGAACTTCCAGTTACACAGGAACCAACCTATATAATAGAGAACAATAGTTCTCCCTTACACCACCCTGCCACCCTGGCTTTTCTGGCTGCAACCAGATGGAAGCTACAACTCCCTATGTTCAAGTACCCACTTGAAACTTTGAGGAAAACAGTCATCCCTAGCACCTCCCTACCACCCTAAAATATAAATCTTTGTTTTTCATAAATTTATCACAGTGATACAGTATTTATCAATGGCTTACCGGTCTCATCACTTTTCTTCTACACTGTTCTACCCTGCCTACATCAGTGTCTTCCTGCACGCATCTCTTGCGCTTTATGTTCTTCTGCCTTTTATGCTCTGTGTGCCATGTCCATTATATGCGCTATGCCTCTTCTATGCATTTCATCTGCTATACACAGCCCACTTCTACTCGCATGAATCACACTCAACATCAGCAACCATATCTTCTTTGTTCTGCACATATTTATCATTCCAATTCCTCTGTCAGGGCATACACTCAACTCTTCGTCCTCTCTGGCGATCATCCTGAGTCTGTTCTTCATCAGTGGTCATTATCCTAAGATTCTTCAGCTTCTTTGGCAATTACAGTCTTCAACGCAATTCCATCTCTCAATTGTCTAAATGATGAATCTTCACTTCACTGGCAGTTACCTCGAGACTCTTCAACTCCTATGACGATCACACTCAAGCTCGTCGAATTCTCTGGCAGATACAATCACTTTGTTTCTGGCAGTTACAATCAGTCCTTTCCGGCAATTATAGAGAGAACTTATGCACGCTCGTTCCTTTGGCGCCTTTTCCCTTCCTGAGAAAAACTTTGCAGCATGCGCTAGCTTTTCTTGCTAAGCCCCTTCCTTTCACGTGACCATCGACGGTGATCAAACACCTATTCAAAAGGCGCTTCGCGTACTTGGTCTAGTGAGCACTAGATCCCTATTTCATGATATGACCTCAAGATATGACCTCAAGATATGAACTTCACGTGACCATGCGATTGCGGGCGCGTCCATAGGCGATTTGAGGGAAACTCGCTTTTTGCCCCGCAATTCACTACGAGCCTCCACACGTCCTTTCTCCAAAACTGTGGTTTCGATTGCGGCCCACCTACGAAAAATTAAGACCCGAGCATGTTCTGGCCCCACAATGCGATGGGACCGTCGATCTCATGATCTTGACAGTGCTCCTCGATCAACAGCTCTGATCTGTTGACTTATCCTGCCTTCTTTCCTCCGTCCACACGCGATCCTTAGTCTTAAAAACCAAGTAACATGTGTCCCTCCAAACCAACGGACGAGATCAATTTCTCCTTTCGGGCTTCGGGAGTCTCAATTCTCAAACTCCGCTTTCTCTCAGAGCATTTCACCCAGAGTCCACGATCTAACGATGCGTGTTCTTCTCGAATCAACAGTCACAATACCTTCGGGTATTCGGGGTTCGAAAATCTCAACTTTCCAACCTTTCAACCTTCCTTTTCTTTTTCCCGTAGCTGAAAATCCTCTGACGTGTGTCCCTTTTGGATCAACGGTCACGATCCTTTCGTGTCTTCGGAATTCGAAGATTTCAACTTACGTCATCCTTCTACTGGAGTATATCGATGGATGAGAATGCTCCCAAAGTGATCTTTCAGATTGGACGTCTCATGTCCACTTCGAGACTTCGGCATTCAAGACTTCGGAGCTTTTGTCATTTTCTAGTGGTAAAGCTCCCGAAGTAAAACTCTTGGAGTGACGTCACTTGATGACGTGTCATGAGCCTAGTATTTGCCACGTGTCACTTATATTTGTGATTTTCATGTACCTTAAATGTTGAATCAACTTGACACTTGTCATTGTCTGATTGTGCCACGTGTCCTTGCTGACGTAGTATTGTTGATGTAGTCTTCCTGACATGGTCTACCACATGTCCTTGTAGACGTGGTTTGTTGCATGTCCTTGTTGACGTAGTCTTGCTGACATGGTCAACCACATGTCCTTTTAGATGTGGTCTGCTGCGTGTCCTTGCTGACGTGGTCTGTTGACCAACAACCCTGATCCAACAGTCATCGTATGTCCTCCAAATCCGATGGTCCTTATTCATTTCGGATTTCCAGGTTTCAGGTATTTCAAATCTCAAACTTTCTGGAGTGTAACCTCCTCATATCTTTATATCCGAAGTGAATCTTGTTTGTTGATCAGGATCTTAGATCAACATCTCGATCTTTCTGCGATGCGGCTCTTCTGGCGTATCCTTTCCTTCCACTTGGAATGATCCAATGGCTGACAGAAATTCGCATTTCATGAATTTCAAGTCTCAAGCTCTCTAGAGTGTAACCTCCTCGCATCTTTAGATCCGAAGTGAATCATGTTCGTCGATCATGAACTTAGATCGATGGCTCGATCTTCCTACGATGTTGTTTTGCTGGCTTATCCTGTCCTTCCACTCGAAAATGATCCAACGGTCGTGAGGACACTCGAAGCAGATCAACGGTCGACGATGATTGTTGAACCACAACTTGCGAGTGATTTAACTCGACACCCAAACTCCGCAATTTGAAGTTGTGCGTTGTTGGTGAGTCAACCACAATCGTCGATCTTCGAAGCTATAAGATTAGACGGTCCTGACTAGTTGCGAGATTGGAACAAGCGCGGTGTTTAATTCTCCTTTCAATATCCGCAATTCATTCCTGCCATAGATTTGGCGATTGTGCATCTGACAGTCACGATTTAATCTAACTTAAACTCATTGTTTGTTGGATTAACCACAATCGTAGATATTTGAAGCTATGAGATCTGACAATCTAGACAGATTGCGAGATTGTAATTGGCAAGTAGTTTAATTCATCTTTCTCTCCTCGCAATTCATCCCTGTCGTTGATCTGGCTTGCAGATCCGACATTATTGATTTGATCTGAGTTTTATTGCTCCATCTCTTCTGAGCTTTTGATCTTCATTCATTAATTCTCCTAAGCTTTAATCTCCATTCTCTTTTGTACTGCGCTTTCCTTTCTGAGTTGTGATCTCTGCTTGATGTTTGCTCCTCCTCCTGAGCTTGCGCTTCCTTTTGCTCCGAGTTCTATTCTTTTCATCAATGACAAGCACACTCTTTCTTGCAAAACATGCCAACACCAACAACTCCCATTAATTTTTGTTCAAAATTTAAAGGGCCCTTATTTAAATTTTGAGAAATCTCGCATTTCATTTACTTTTTGGTTTTATCTTGCTTGATTTGAAGCGAATAATTTGATGGTTTCCTTTCTGAAATGATTGATTCTTCGCTATCAATTCTTTGTTTTTCTTTCATGGGATGAAGATTTGATTTCTCGTGTATCTATGATGTTTGAGTATTTTGGCTCCCTGGTTTTTCCACAATGCTTGCATATTCATTTTTCAAGTTGATCTCACGCCTCGGTTTGTGAAAGTTGGATTAACATTGATGTTTCAATAATATTGCTAAGTTTTTGGTCTTTGGTATTTGAGCACTAAGATACTTGATCCGCGCGTTGAAAGAATGCATGTCAAAGAGTAGAAGTGAGCTAACATTTTTTAAATTGCATTAAGCATTATTTTTTACAAGCCATGAACTTTTGTTTAAAATTATGCATTTTCTATAATTTTTTGTTCTTTGTTAAGACAAAAGTAATTCAATCAAGACTTTCTTACATGAACTCGTTCCCGCCTTAAAAGAGTATATGTCAAATTTTGGAGACGAGCATACAAATATTAATTTAAACAAAAGCTTTAATTTTTACCAACTTTTTATTTTTGTTTAAGTTACAATTATGTTTTCACTTTTTACTCATTAACAAGTTTGACTGTTTTGAATAATGAGTTTAATATTTCATCAAATAATATTTTGGTTGGTTTCTCATTTTCACAAAATCATTGGATGGGATTAATTAATTAAATTATTTTTGTCATTATCATCTCATTTCAAAATTAAAATAAAAGAATTATGTATCATTTGTTTGATTTTGTGGAAACTCCAAAATAACATTTTTGTTTGAATTATTCGTGATTTTCTTTATTTTGAATCGCTACATAATTATAGATTTTCTGGCCACTCTTAAAATATTTGAGTTTTTTTATTTAGTTTGATTTGATGGTTTTCAGGTGTTGATTCTGTGACATGGAGCTGGATTGTGACGTGATTCATGCATCTAAATATATGCAGGACGATTCTAGAAACCTACGGGCCATTACCAACAGTCTGGATAGCTTGGGCGTGATCAGAACTGAGTAACAATTTTCGCACGCGATTTCTGGCCAAACGAACAAGTATTTGCTAAAAATAAAACATGGGTTTTGTTCAGAACATCCCCAATTAGGTTGCATGTTTGGATTTTCTCCAAAACATGCACGGTTTGGGAGAGATCCGTAAATTTTTCAAGGGTACGTTTTTTTGTTGCGACCATTGCCAAGCAACGCCCAAACTGAGAAATGTTGTAAAAGTTTAAACATGTAGAAAAAAGTTAGAAATGTTGTAAAAAGTTTAAAAAGATAATGTAGTTTAAAAAAAAAAAAAAAATTTAATGTATTGGAGAAAATCATTGTGGTTAATTGAAATTTCAAATCTTTATTAAAACGAAGACAAAGAACTCCTTTGAAGAATTGGTCATAATTGTTTAGAGGATAATGTAGTGGAAAAACTCATTAACCTTTTAAATGATCCGGATTTATAAATGGAACGAAATGAAATATAGACATATAGCAAAGAAATACATAGAGATACAATAAAACTTGACTTCTATTAATAAAGAGAAACTGTTGAGACTGTAAAAATGCAGACTGAAACAAATTTGCTTGAATGGTGGCAGCTTATCTCTGAGAAGAGATGTGACAGTTACGCTCATTCGCAAGAAGATGAGTACAATGAGGCTCCAAAGGCATTTTTAACATAAATGTAAATGAGAAAACCCTAAGCATCCAAAGTCCTAACCCTGGGAGATAAAACACAAAAAGGTTTGTGGGCCCCGATGGGGGTAGTTGATACGTCAACTTCCCGAGGGCATAACGTTTGCATATGATATTTATTTTGGGCACTTGATACACCATTGGAAAAGTATGACCGAGGAGTACATATTTCATCTGGCCCAACATTTGCCTCTATAAACATGCTATGTGTTTTCGAGCCCAAAAAACGTCATTTAGGACCTCAAAATGGCCCTGAAAGTTTGGGACATGAAAAACTATAAAAAATTGTCAAAATGGAAATTGTTCTTTGACCAATGGAATAGATGGGTGGCCACTGATATCCACCTGGATCAGTCCTTCCCCCTTATAAAGAAATGGTCTCCATTGTGTTGAGTGTCCCCGTCAGATGGGGAAAATTCTATTGAACTTGGCCCTGGGTGAGCCACTTGCCCCTGTGCAGGAGTTTCCATGCTCTAACGACCCGATAACGTTGGATCCTCTGTTGGTAAGTTCTGTTAATCTGGGTGCCCCTGATCTTATCAATGGCTTCATGTTCCATACAATCAGGGTTGATCTATGTCAGTGTCAACTACTCTTTGATCTCCGATGTGTCCAATAATGGTGGGAAGTATGGTTGAAGGAGATCCACATTGAACATTGGGTGCAGGCTAGGAGGGGAATACTTAGCTCAAAAGCATTATCACCCACAACCTTGGTGATAGTGTAAGGTCCATAGGGAAGTGGAAAAACCTTCTGATGGGGTCCTATAAGGAACTCTTTCTGCAAATGCAACCATACCTTGTCTTCCACTGGAAACTTGTGCAGCACCCGGTGTTGATCATGGCGTTATTTGTACTTAGCATTGGATTTTCGTAAAAAATCATGGACATGTTTTCGGATGTGTTGAATCCATTTAATAAACTTGGTGGATTTTTCAACCTCAAATTGAACATGGGAAGATTCTTCCTATGTGGATGCAAGAGGCAGGGCTACATCAATGAGACCCAATGGTTGAAATCCCAACCCCACCTAAAAGGGATTGTGGTCGGTCGAGCTATGAAGGGATTTGTTGCAGTTGTGTTGAACATAGGGGAGACTCTCATCCCATGTGTGTGGATGTTTGAAGTTGTACATGCACAAGATATGAACAATCATTATGTTGATGACCTCCATATGGCCATCAGTTTGGGGGTGGAAGGCGGTGGATTTGGTGAGATTGGTGTCCAACAGTGACCATAGGTTGGACCAAAATGTGATTAGGAACTTGTTGTCCCGATATGCTATGATGGTCTAAGGTATCCTGAAGTGTACCCAAACTCATTCGAAGAAAATCTTGGCAATGGCCTCTGTTGTGATATTCTTCTTACAGGTTGTTAGGATGGCTATCTTATAAAACCAATCAACCACCAAAAAAACACATTCATTTCCCTGCTTGGTTGAAGGAATGATTGACATGTATTCCATCGAGATGGATTCCCATGGCATGTTGGGAGTAGGCAGAGGGGTGTACATGTCTTACTTCTTAGTAGTTGGTTTGGCAATGGTGCAACCAATCCAGGACATAATATACGTGTTGACGTCTTGCCGCAATTTCGGCCAATAGAAATTCTTTTGTAGTACTTCCACGGTCTTTTCCATACCAAAATGTCCTATCATTCGATTGTAGTGAGCTTCCCAAATCATCTTAGCACACTCACTTGAAGGAACATAGAGGTGGTCGAGATAGCATAACAGTCCATCCTGAAGATTAAATTCAGTGACAAACATGCTTGTGCCCAACATCTAGTAACTCATAGTGAAGTCATGATCATTCTTGTAGAGTTGGGGCCACTCGGATGTCTCATGGCCACAACAGTGGAGTATCGTGGTTAAGGTTGCAACTAGACATCGATCGAGGCAGTGAACGACACAATTGGTGCTCTATGTCTTAAATTTTATGTTGATATGGAAATACTGCAAGTATGTGGACTACTTTTGATGGCAGTCGTTATACAATTTTCCTTTTGTCTGCATGAACTACAAAGTCTTGTGATCAGTGTGGATGAATGTCTCCTTCCTGACAATACAGTGCTTCCATTGTCAGCATGATTGTACAATGGAATACATTTATTTGATATAGGTGGGGTACTTACGAACGACATCTGATAGTGTCTCACTATGATATTCCACTGGATGACCATGTTGAGTGAGAACTGTGCTCACGACATAGTCTGAGGCATCGGTCTCAATCTCTAAAGTTTGTTGCATATTGGGTAAGGAGAGTACTGGAGCTCAGCACAAGGGATTTTTCAGATCATCAAACTCTTTTTTTTGTGACTTCCCCCACATGAAATTTTCCTTGCCACCACCCTTGGTCACTTGGATGAAGGCCCATGCAATATGGTAAAATCCCAACACGAGCCTGCGATAGAAGTTGACAAGTCTTTTTGACCAAAATTTGGTCACCTAAATATTCCCGCTTCTAGAATAATAAAAAAAGCAATATTGGAAGATGAATATTTTTGAACTATTATATGTTCATTGCATAGCCTTCGGTATCGGTTTCGCCATGCATTTCACGGAATCAAAATCAGAGTCTCCATGACCAAGATACACATACTTTTGTCCAGAAATCTAAATGGAGGTGTTACAAGAAGAAATATGAAAAATGTTCTAAGTCACATGTTATCTCCTCTCCTTTCCCTTCACCCCTATTCATTCTCTCATTCTATACTTAGTATTTTTTCTCATTGTCTCATTACTTTCATATTCCCCTTACCATTTTCCACACTTAACCATTTTTCTTTATTCCTTTCCATGTTCACATTCATTTCCCTTTTCCTTTATTTTCTCATTTCATTTTATTTTCCTTTCCATATTTCTTTATCCCATTTTTCCATTTCTTTCCTTTTCTCTTTTTCCTTTCCCCAATTTCACGTAATTCCTTTATTTCCCATATATTTCTTTTCATTTTTTATATTTTCCATATTTCATGCAACCCATTATATACTTTCCAAACTTAGTTTTATTTACTATGGCTTACCGCGGGTTCACACATTCGGGGGTTGGTGAGGGTTGGTGATGTCTATTTCATGTTATATGCAAGTCCATCCAACCGATTCTCAAGACTTAGAATATTTTACAACTATTTACCTCTCCTCTCCTCTCCACTTCACCTACACTTAGAATTTTTCACACTCATTCATTACTATGTATTATCACGGGTCCGCGGTGATTTCCTCACCTACCTCTCCATTCACTAAATTCGTGAACCCGCCATATTATTTTAATAATAATTTTCCTATCCTAAGTTCTTTGAGGAACATCTCCAAGTGACACATGTAACTTTATTAACCAATGAGATATATCCACATGGAAATTAATGGTGCCACATGGAAACTAATTAATGGAGACACGTGGCAACATACAAAAAAGTGACACGTGGCATGATTTTATTGGATGACATATGGCAGATTTTTATTGGAAGATTGTTGGCCTACCGAGTGATGACATGTGGTGGCATTTGGTTGGGTGACTTATCATTTCTAACTGGGAATATTGGTGATTGCCTGGACATGCAAAATTATTATTATATTCAACAATTTTCCAAGGGTCGAATCCTCCAAGCTCCATAGTCTCATCTCTTCTTTATTTCTTGTCAAGTGTATGTTACACTTAACATTATATAACACCAAGAATATTTTATTCTCATACATGTGGGATAAGAATAATGAAGAAAAATCGATTTTCAACAAAGGAGGTCGAAATTAAATCAAGGGTCCACATTTACCAATCAAACTTGATCGACGGGGGTTGAGTCACGATCTTGCAAAGGCTATATATTGAGTTTTGGGTGTCAGAATTGCGCAAAATCTATACCGTTGGAAATTTATTTTGACGTAGAAGATGTTGGCATAGATTTAAAATGTTGAAAGCTAATATATTTTTCTCAGAAATTAAAATATCAGTGAGCTTCATTTTTAATGGGCCTGCATGACAACTCAACTTCATGAGCTCATATCTTGAGATCCGAGTGATATATTTGGGAAACTTTTATATCATTGGAAATATGACGATGAATATAACATAAGAAGTGGTTTACATGGATAAAAATTTGGTTTTGACTTCAATAAAATTAAATTACATTCGTCCTCTTTTAGTGGAGACTTAATTAAATTTTAAAAAATAAAAGTTTAATTAAAAACTTTTATTAAAAAGGGAGAGGGACCCATTTTCAACATATGTATATTAATGATGTGAGTTCATTAATGAGGAATTAATGAGGCATTAATTTAAGGGAATGTTCCAAGAAAATACTTGTACGGGAATTTCTATAAGGGAGAAACCCTAACTGCTCAAGCAGTTAGAAAATCTCTCCTTAAAAAGAGAAAAGATACTTCATCAAAAAAGTGGAAGAATCAATATTGTCAAAGGGGCAGGTCAGAATATCAGAGGAATAAAAAGGTACAGCAATGAATACACAATCAAACTTCTGATCAAAAGAAAGAAATCTCCATCTTCTTAATTTTTTTTATATATATTCTTCTACACCACTTCTCATCGTTTTATGCTTGAATCTTAGAGTTGGGAACAAGGCTGAGTTGTTAAGTGTTCTTCTTATATTCTTCTAAGATATTTTCTTATATTATCATGGAGTATTTTCAGCCACCTATATGGTTGTCAAATATTTTTTAATGAAGAACATCTTTCATAAATAAAACTCTACAAAGAATTGCTTCAAGGTTGATCTCGTCGGTTCTTTGTAACCATGTTTTCATAATATAAAGTATTTGAGGTTGACCTATCAAATTCTCTTTTGATCTTGATTGCAGTACTCTGTTAAAATTCTTTGAGATGATCAAATCATTCTCTCCTATGAAGAAGATATTGATGTATTTATTTATTGTTAAGAAGATTGTGTGTGATGTTGATCACAATTTAATTCTGATGTTGAAGCCCTCCTTCAATCTTTTCTTTTGCTACACATAAATATTGTACTCGGGCTATTGAAGAACCATTTTATTCCATAATCTCAAGCAATAAATATTTAGGGTTTTCCGCCTAACACTCTCCTAATCCAAGATATCATAGATATATATTTTAGGCCAAGAGGAGTATCACCTCTCTAAAAACAAAGGGGGACTAATGTCCCCATGAGGTTGTCATTTCAGTCCTAATGGGTTCAAGCATCAACAGTTTTTGCGACCATACTGGGGACGATTTATTTTCAAGATATTTGAGGAACCAAAAATATCCATGGCTCAAAGTTTCGAGAAGAAGATTCAAGAAAATTGTTGTTTATTGTAAGCATGGATCACCTTTTTTGTAATATCAAAAATAAACGAGAAGCGCCAAAGATTCGGGAGAATGAACTGCCTGGAAAAATTCAAAATGAAGGGTTGCATTCATGTCATAATGCTTCTTTATATTCTTCATCAATCCCACCAATGGCTTTGCAAGACTCATCAAAAGAGAGAAATACTCAAAGAAGGAGACGATTTTATAATACCCCTTTAAATCTACCAAACGCAAACTTTCAAATGATCAATATTCCTATTGATTTTTTTTTTACATTCTTTGGGGATGCTTCAAAATATGTTGAGCAACACTTGATTAATTTTAAAGGTACATGTTATGATTTCAACCTCACTGAAGACAATGTTACATGTAGATTATTCCTACAAAATCTACGAGAGGATGCTCTTGAATGGTATAGTTAATTAATGCCTAACTCCATTACTAGCTAGGATGTGTTAGAAGCTTCATTTGCAGAAAATTTCATCCCAAAGGTGCATTCATATGTTTTTGTTGATGTTTTAAATGTTGTTTCCCACCCATCCTCTCCCATGTGGAAGAAAGATAACGAAATACCTAATTTTGAAGAAGAATCTAATCAAAGAGTGGATGAAATTCTTAAGTCAAGTCATGTTGTTGAAGATGAAGATGAAACTTCCAAATTACAAGAAGAAAATTTCAGCCTCCTATATACTCCATATGAATATATTTCAAGCAGAAAACTTTAGATTGAAATTGAGAAGCCTCCACCAAATATACAAGAAGATTGCATCCATATAATAGACGATGAAACATCACAAGAGAACTTGCAGCAAGAAGAATTGGTGGAAGAAAACAATTTTGAGAATAAAGAAGATAGACATTGCATAGAAGAAGAACATTGCCAAGACATCACCAATGAAACAATAATTTTGAATGTGGAAAAAGAAGAAAAAGAGAATGTTTTCAAGAAAGAAATTTCTCATTTGATTGAAGATAGCAGCACTTTGGAGCAGCCAACAGTAGATTATATTAAATATTGGTTCGAAATTATTGTCATCATGTCAATGCAAACAAGTCTTATGCACACATTGTTCAATCCCATTGTGGTACATTTTGGGCATGCTCTTGATTTATTGGTAGCAACCCCCATCTTTCTCTTACTATTGGAGCCCATTTCACAATTCAATGGGATGCTAGAATGGCTCCATTGGAAATCTTCCTATACCTAAAGTTCCCCTTTCTTTCAAGTTAGGGTAGGTAAATCATGTATGTACATAATTTGTTTCTTCAGTTCAATTTTTCATAATAAGGCAGTATTTATATTGAAGTTTGAAGATAACTCCATGAAAGAAGAAGAATTACAAGAGTTCAATTTGAAGATGACTCCATAGCCCAATAGAGAAGGTAACTGGTCTTAAGATTTCAGTGTTCTCAACAACCCATCTGGGGTCACTGTCCCGCAATTGGAGCCAATTGTTGACCAAAATTTGGTCACCTATATATTCCCATTCCTGGAATAATAATAAAAAAATGATATTGGAAGATGAATATTTTTTAACTATAATATGTTCATTGCATAGCCCTCGGTATCAGCTTTTCCATGCATTTCATGGAATCAAAATCGGAGTCTCCATGACCAAGTTATGCATACTTATGTCCAGAAGTCTAAATGGAGGTGCTACAAGAAGAAATATGAAAAATGTTCTAAGTCGCACATTCTCTCCTCTCCTTTCCCTTCACCCCTATTCATTCTCTCATTCTATACTTAGTCTTTTTTCCCATTGTCTCATTACTTTCATATTCTCATTACCATTTTCCTTTATTCCTTTCCACATTCACATTCATTTCCCTTTTCTTTTATTTTCCCATTTCCTTTTATTTTCCTTTCCATATTTATTTATCTCATTTTTCCATTTCTTTCCTTTTTCCCTTTTCCTTTCCCAAATTTCAGGTAATTCCTTTATTTCCCATATATTTGTTTTCATTTTTCATATTTTCCATATTTCACCTTACTTGTTATATACTTTCCAGACTTTGTTTTATTTACTATGGCTTACTGCGGGTTTGCGGGTTGGTGATATTTATTAAGAGTATGTGTTATCTCCGCTACCCTCATAATTTTTCACATGCATTCCTTACTATGTATTATTGCAGGTCCACGATGATTTCCTCGCCTACCTCTCCATTCACGTAAACCCTGTGAACCTTGCATATTATTTTAATAATATTTTTCCTATCCTAAGTTTTTTGAGGAACATCTCCAAGTGACACATGGAACTTTATTAACCAGTGAGATATATCCACANTTTGCGGGTTGGTGATATTTATTAAGAGTATGTGTTATCTCCGCTACCCTCATAATTTTTCACATGCATTCCTTACTATGTATTATTGCAGGTCCACGGTGATTTCCTCGCCTACCTCTCCATTCACGTAAACCCTGTGAACCTTGCATATTATTTTAATAATATTTTTCCTATCCTAAGTTTTTTGAGGAACATCTCCAAGTGACACATGGAACTTTATTAACCAATGAGATATATCCACATGGCAGTTAATGGTGCCACATGGAAACTAATTAATGGAGACACGTGGCAGCATACAAAAAGTGACACATGGCGTGATTTTATTAGATGACATATGGCAGATTCTTATTGGCATATTTTTGGCCTACCGAGTGATGACATGTGGCAACATTTGGTTGGGTGACTCATCATTTTTGACTGGGCATATTGGTGGTTGACTGGGCATGCAAAATTATTATTATATTCAACAATTTTCCAAGGGTCGAATCCTCCAAGCTCCATAGTCTCCTCACTTCTTTATTTCTTTTCAAGTGTATGTTACACTTAACATTATATACCACCAATACACTTTTTTCTCGTACTTGTGGGATAATAATAATGAAGAAAAGTCAAATTTCAAAAAAGGAGGTCGAAATTAAATCAAGGGTCCACATTTACCAATCAAACTTGATCGATGGTGGTTGAGTCACGATCTTGCAAAGGCTATATCTTGAGCTCTGGGTGTCAGAATCACACAAACTCTATACCGTTGGAAATTTATTTTGACATAGAATATGTTGGTATAGGTTTAAAATGTTGAAAACTAGTACATTTTTCTCAGAAATTAAAATATCAGTGAGCTGCATTTTAATGGGCATGTGTGACAACTCAACTTCATGAGCTCTTATCTTAAGATCTGAGCGATGGATTTAGGAAAATTTTATATAATTAGAAGTTTAGACGATGAGGAACAAATCATAAGTGGTTTACATGGATAAAAAGTTGGTTTTAACTTCCAGAAAATTAAATTACAGTCGTCCTCTTTTAGTGGAGAATTAATTAAATTTTAAAAAATAAAAGTTTTATTAAAAAGGGAGAGGGACCCATTTTCAGCATACATATATTAATGATGTGAGTTCATTAATTAGGAATTAATGAGGCATTAATTAAATGTAATTTTCCAAGAAATAATTGTACAGGAATTTCTAGAAGGGAGAAACCCTAACTGCTCAAGCAGTTAGAAAATCTCTCCTTAAAAAGAGAAGAGAAGCTTCATCAAAAAAGTGGAAGAATCAGTATTGTCAAAGGGTCAGGGAAACATATCAGAAGAAGAAGAAGGTATAGCCATGAATACACAATCAATATTCTGATCAAAAGAAATAAATCTCCATCTTCTCCATTTTTTTTATATATATTCTTCTACACCACTTCTCATAGTTTATGCTCGAATCTCAGAGTTGGGCACAAGGCTGAGTTGTTGAGTGTTCTTCTTATATTCTTCTAAGACATTTTCTTATATGATCATGGATTATTTGCAGCCACCTATATGGATGTCAAATCGTTTGTAATGAAAAACATCTTTTGTAAATAAAACTCCACAAAGAATTGCTTCGGGGTTGATCTCGATTGTGCTTTGTAACCCTATTTTCAGAATATAAATTATTTGAGGTTGACCTATGAAATTATCTTTTGATCTTGATTGTAGTACTCTATTAAAATATATTTTAGAAGATCAAATAATTCTCTCTTATGAATATTATATCGATGTATTTATATATTGTTAAGAACATTGTGTGTGATGTTGATCACAATTTAATTCTGATGTTGAAGCCCTCCTTCAATCTTTTCTTTTGCTACACATAAATATTGTACTCAGGTTATTGAAGAACCATTTTATTCCATAATATCAAGCAATAAAGATTTAGGGTTTGATTCCTAGCACTCTCCTAATTCAATATATCACAGATATATATTTTAGTCCAAGAGGAGTACCACCTCTTTAAAAATGAAGGGGGACTAATGTCCCCGTGAGGTTGTCGTTTTGGTCCTAACGGATTCAAGCATCAACAAGTACTAAGAAAATTTGAAGCTCATATAGTGTATTTGGGGTTGGCCAGTCAAGAATGACTTGGATCTTGGTTGAATCCACATGCACACCATGCTCATCAACAATGTAGCCTAGGTATTGGATGATGTTTGTGTCAAAGGATCATTTTTCCAAGTTAGTATATAACTTGTTTTGTCGCAGAGTGTGAAGGACCTGTTGAATATGTTGCAAGTGTTATGTCCAATTCTTGTTGAATATGAGGATATCATCGAGATATACCACCACAAAATAATTGGTGAAAGGCTGCAATATATCATCCATCAATTTCATGAAAGTTGTTGGAGCATTTTTCAAACCAAAGGGCATGACTATCCATTCGAAAAGACCTTATTTGGACTTAAAAGTAGTCTTCCATACATCAGTTTGTTCCATTACGACCTGGTGGTAGCCAGACTTCATGCCAATATTACTGAAAAACTTGGCTCCCTTGAGTTGGTCAGGAAGGTCATCAATTCAGGGAATTGGGTATCGGTTCCTGACTGTGATTTTGTTTAGGGCCATGTAATCACTGGAGAGTCACCAAGTCCCATATTTATTTTTCACGAGTGCAATTAGGATCCCTCAAGGTGAGGAGTTGGGTCGGATGTGCCACTTTTGAAGCAGCTCTTGGATCTATTGCTTAATTTCCTCATTTTCCCTCAGAGAGTGATGATAGACTGTCCCATTAGGTAGAGGTGCACCGAGGGTTAGATCGATTTAATGCTTGACCTGACAGTTCAACAGTAACCCGGTGGGTGAGGAGAATATGTATTTGTATTCTTCCTCGATCTTTTCCACCTGATTATGCTGCATGGAGAGGCCCTGTGCAGAGGCCATGGATGTGGCTACGACCTTTTGTTCACTTTGAAAGCGAATCATGAAGAATACAATTTCCTTAGTCTGGTAAATTACCTTCTTGCATTGCTTAGCAAAGATCAAAGAAATGGCGGTAGGTGGAGCTATTTCTAGTATCATGTACAATTGCCTACCCAAAGTAATAATAACACTGTGAGGTCTAGACTCATATACAACATGTTGTTTCCACAAGTATGGTTGGCATAAAATAACATCTCAAACTTTAAGGGGGGGAATATCACACAATACCTCATCCTTGAAGGGCTTGATGTCATAGGGAAGACGACATTGTTGGCTAATGTGGAGATCTATTCCTTGGAGAAGCCACCTGATGGTGTAGGGTTGTGGGTGTGGTGTCATCGGCAAGTTCAACCTCTTTGTAGGGACCATACTTAATTAAATCCAAAATTTCGTACAAATTAAACATATAATTCTTTCTCATACATAAACAATTCATTCGCCATCATATGAGCATATCATATTCGACAGAATTTAAAATTTAACTACAGCATGAAAATAACTTATCAATTTCATAAATAAATTACCTGCTTCTGATGTTAATTTTCGCTGATATGGTTGTCCTTCCCCTGTTGCCTTGCCTAGCTTGATGCACTGACCCAACTCTGTCCAAACTGACTAACTTCTCATCCAGCTAGGAGCAGCCTGTCCAGCTCCCCAGCTCTAGGAAACCGAAAGGAATCCTGGCCCCCGTGCCCAAAACCCCCAGAAAACCGGTGCCCCCTGCTTCTGATTCACCAAAAAACACCAAAATCAAACTCCTCCCCATAGAAAAATATCCCACAACCCAAAAATCATAGACCAATCTATGCCCCAAAATTATTCCTCCAAAATAATCCTCCCTCGTAAGACTCCTCCCCGTCATATCCCCCTTGACCAACTCTCCTTCCCCCTCATTAATTTTCTTATCTCCCCCTTCATTAATATCTTATCCCTATATTTAATGTTTCTCTCCCCCCCCCCGTATACGTAAGTCTTTAATAAATTAAATTATTAACCCCTTTAATTATTTACTCAAATAATTAATGAGTCAATTAATAATTAATTAATCATTGACAGATATGAACAAGTAATTAATAATAATTAATTAGTTAATATTATTAAAAAAGAATTATTGTTTAACTAACATATTAGGACAATCGGATTATCA
>SNQJ01S0175001.1:21164-37205 GCA_010110895.2 Picea sitchensis | reverse complement strand
CATTGCAGGGGGCACCGGGTTGCTGGGGGTTTTGGGCACGGGGGCCAGGATTCCTTACGGTATCTTGGAGCTAGGGATCCAGACAGGCTGCTCCTAGCTGGTTGGGTGGTTAGTCAGTTTGGGCAGGGTTTGGTCAAAGCAACAGGATGGGCAAGGCAGCCGGGAGGACAACCAGATCAACGGGAATTAACATCAGGCAGAAATATTTTTAATTATGAATTTGTTGAGTTATGTAGATGATTATGTAAATTATTAGCATGTTGTTCGTAAATTTAATTTATGCTACTTATATACTGAAAAACAATTACTTATTACTTACATAAAAGTAATCTTAACTATTAAATTTATGAGAATTTAATAGACTAATTAAATTGAGGTCACGACAAGACAATAAAGCCTAGATTATCATTGAGAATTTAACCTTATTATCTACTCCATGTAACCATATAATAATTAATTATTGAATTCATAAAAGTGAAACGATACTTTTACTCTTCATAGTTTTTATTTGGTTCATCATAGTCTTGATCTGTTCATGAATGCTTGAGGTGTATCATGGAAGAGTTAAGATTACTCAACTTTTAAAGTTCTTACTTTCATAATGAAATACATTTTATATGATTGTTACTTGTGCACTATTATAGGCATTTTTAGGGTTTCTTTCCTCTGGTTGTTTTAGAGCATGATGTCATTCTATTTTATTATAAGTTACTTAAATTTAATATAATAATTATTAGATAATTATAATGGATAACAAAATAATAATAATATATTTTTTATTTTTTTATTTTACATTATTTAAATTTTGTTTTAGTTGTGTTATTTAAAATAAATGCATAATCATTCTAGTATAACTATTACTATCCATATGCTCATTTTTAAGATGTATTAATGTTGGTTTTAGTAGTAAAAACCATTTTCTTTATTAAGGTGATTGATTATTTTAATATATGGTTTGAAGATTAAATTGGAATTCTTAAGCTTTGTTTTTATGAAAGAACCACTTAAGTCTTAAAGTTGAATCCTTTTATGGCTTACATGCCAATGAAATTTAATGAATTATCCACGGTTTTAGATTTTTTTTTGAATTTGAGGAGCGTTATATTTATTATTTTTATTAAGATGTGCAAATTAAAATTTTATATTTTTTAAATTGAAATCTTTCAAATTCATGTATTCAAGAATTTTGTTTAATAATAATTGACAATTTGTAAAGATTTTTTTTATCTATTTACAAAATATTGCTTAATAACTATTTACATATTAGTTGTATAATTTTTAAATGATATATAATTTTTTATATAATTTTTTATTTGATGAGAAATTTTATTTTCTGTTATTTTTAAAAGTTAATTAATTACAATTTGAATCTGATTTTACATAATTTTGTATTCTCAATAAATTTCTTATTCATGTTTATGTACATTGGAAAAATCAAAATACATTTAATTTTGTGAATTCCTATTTTCTAGAATATTGATTTTTCAATCTACTCATTCACAACTAAAAAACAAATTATGTACTAAAAAACAAATTATGTACAAGCTTAGGAATTGTGACTACTCCTAACACTTAGCAATCATGTTTGTTAGAGCTATTTCCCTTGCTATTATAAAGGAGTATAAAAGGAGTTATCACATTTGGTGTAAGCCTTTTTCAAGTGTAAGTGTAAGATGTTATAATATAATAAGATAAAGGAGTATTTAAATGATTATAGGGTGTTTAAAATAAAAATAAGGTGAAGGAAGTTACAATTTTTAAAAATATATTTAAAAGGATCCCAAGTTTAATAAAAAGGGGCACTTTTCAAAATCACTTAAGCCAATTAGATTATTGATATAGTCTAAATCATGTAAATTAAAGTAAGCTATTATTATAGTCTAAGGAGCCTAGGGTAATTTGACATATATAGGATAGGAGAAATAATACATATTAAAGGGAGAGATATATTGAATAATTGAAAAAGTGAACAATGAATTCAATATATAAATTTAAACTTTGGATTAAATACCTTTTTTTTTGTAAAATGAAGTTTGAATTTATGACACCTTTTAAGAATCACAATTGTTTATGTTTGATTTGTAGGGAAACACTTATTATGGAAGAATATCAGGATAAATCACAAATGAAAACATTAATATTAAAAGGTGAAGTAGGACAGTATAAAGAGATCAATAGGAAGTTACGGTTTGAAATTGAGAAGGAGAAATATTTTAATGGGTTAACAAAGAAAGATATTTTTTTCTTAAAAGAGTGTAATCGAGAATTCATCGCACAAATTGAAGAAAAAAAAACCAAAAACCAAAAAATGGACAAATACTTACTAGAACGAGATGAAGAAATATCACGATTAAAAAACCGTAATCAAAATTTACTAGTAAAAATCAGGAAATCAAAACATAAGAATAAAGAGAATAAAAATTTAGAACAAGAAAATCAATGTCTCAAAGAGAAACTAACTGAAAAGAGGAAGAAATCTCTTTCTTAAGGAACCTTAATAAGAAGTTACTTGAACAAATTAAAATCTTAAAGGACAAAAGAAAGGAGAATATAGAATAAAAAAAATAAGACGATAACTCAGGAGATAAGGAAGAACTTTTACATTTAAAACAACATAATAGGATTTACTAACACAAATTAAAAAGCTTAAGTATGATAAAAGTATTTACAATAAGAGATAGATCGCAAAACATCATTAGTCGACAAAGAAATGATGATTGACCTGATAAAGAAATTATCTTACATTCGAATTCTAACATAAAAAAGGAACCAATACAGAATCAGTAAGTGTTCAAATTCAGAAGAATGATTATATTAACAAATCACTACAAATAGTTATTAATAATATCGTGACTCATGCACACATAAGTGGATCAAATTCCACCCCCATGTCCTCCAAATTTTACCCCGGATGGGGTGTCAAGAGCGCTCCATGCGTCCATCCACGAACTCAGATCTCGCCACCTCGCCTAAAGCCATGCGACAACACCTGCTACTCCCTTCATCCTTTATTACCACCTTATGGCCATTACAACCATCTATTTCATCGGGCTCTCAACAAAATGCTTCAGTGCACTTAGAGATGGCTTCTCATCATGAATATGACGTTGGTACATTTTCTGATCCTCCTGCGCTCTTGCACCTTTACTCTCCATCCTCCCTCTTATGGAAACACCCATACCCCCAGTTGGTATCTATCACCATCTCCTTCCAATTCTTGCACTATGTCGTTCTCCCTGGTGCCTACCTAGTTCTTCCTGTTCAAATATCTGCCTCTCCCTCGCGTTCGTCGGTCTATGCCTTACCTTCAAGGGAATCCAAAGAGAGGTTCCATATGGTACCAAAATAGAGCAGTCATGGCTAGCAGGCACCCTCCCACATTTTCTCCTACACTTAGCTCGTCGCCTTCGTCATCCACTCAGTCCTCACCAGACCAATTTGGCCTTCCACCTCTGTCCTCGCCATGGTATTGTCAAGTTCAATGGTTTTACCTTCGGAGGAATTCTATTAGCTACACTCCTAGACCTCTCCTAGACCTGGCCTTGACCTCACAGCCAGCATTGGCATGCCCTTCCAGTCCAACACCCTTCGCTCCCTCTCCACCCCCTTCGCAACCCTCATCTCTAGATTTTGTGCCTTCGTTGGAGGAATTCAATGCACAAACACAAGAACTCCAATTGGAAGTGACTCAAATCCAAGATTTTCTACAACTGGACTATTCTTTGTGCCTGGGACTCTGGGATTCGACCTCAATTCTCCGAGACTTGGTCTTGGTAGTCTGTAAGGACGTGGATGACCTTTGTTTTAGGCTGGAACACCTAGACCAACACGCAGATAAAATCAAATCTCTTCTCTCGACACTGCTATGTTCCCTGTATTCACCAGACTCAGGCACAAGCACCCCCGCATCTTCAGGGGTGGTTCTTTCTCCAAACTTTCAGGAGGGAGGAAGAACGAGGCATGGATGCATGCACACAAGAGTTTGAGGACAATTGATACACCATGTGAGACACATGTGCAGCGAAAGCTGAGGACATTCAAGCACAATAGACACCATGACAGTTGGCAAGTGTATAGGTGCCATCATGTATGTTTTGTTTGGACAATTGTTAGTTGTTTCTGGAAGGTTCTGTTTAGGCTTTTGGAGTTTAGTACTTTCTATTTTGTGGGTTTGTCAATCGATAGGCATTTTCTGGTTCATAGTATAATCTTCTTTGGTCTACAGTATGCATGCATAGATCGGCTAAATCGGTTTCCCCATGGGGTGATTCAGGAAAATATGTTTAATTCTCACTGATCTTTACATTTAGGGTGTCAAGCTGAGTTGGTTTCCCTTCGGGTAAAATCAACACTTCCAAAACTTGTTCTCAAGATGATACAATAATTTTTTCTTATGAAAGGTAATATATAGCTTCTTACTTAAAAAAAAAAATCACTACAAACATAAAAAGAAGATAGTTCCAAGGAAAATTCACAAGAGCTTAAGATGCCTTATCCTCATCCAAATCACAAAATTCATTATGGGAAATGGAAAGATCAAAATATATATAAAAAAAAAAACTCCTTACATACAGACAAACTACAAATTTAAAAAGAAGAGAGACAAAATAGACAACTTGTGTGGAAGCCAAAAATCAAAAGTTCCATCAAAATAATCGATCAACAAAAAGTTCCAATAAAAATAAACTTTGGGTCGATCGATTCACAATCAATGCAACAATTTTCTTGGAGATTCATAAATATTATCATCTAGTTTCAACGAGTGTCACAACTATAAGTGCAAAGGATATTTAGAAGACATTGTGAACCAAAACAAGAGTTTAATAGAAGATTCTCAATAATTATGCTTTGAGGATAAAATAATTTTAAGGGGAAGGAAATGTAATATACATAATATATGCAAATATTAATAATAATAATAGTAGATTAAGGGACACATCCCTTCATGAATAGTTTCTATAAGTTCCTTTAGGATTTGTATATATACAACAATATCATTGTACCTTCAATCATCTCATATATTATTCATACTTATTCAGATATATATACTATCCTTAATTAATTATTGTGTACTATCCTATTTATATTGGATGTTTTTTTTATGAACAACCTATTTTCATTACAGACACTAGGATATCTGTAGTCATTACCCATTCCAACTTTTATTTGGACTAACATCTCCATGGAATTTGTAGTGGGCCTTCCAAAAAAGGGTAACAATTCTGTCAACATGGTCGTTGTATATCATCTCTCCAATAATACACATTTTTGTGCCTTATCACACCCTTTTATGTCACCTATGGTAGCACAAGTTTTCATTGATCATATTTTCAAACTGCATGGCATGCCAACGTCCATTATGTCTGATCATGATCCAACCTTCACCAACACATTTTGGTAAGAATTTTTTAAATTACAGGGCATGTAATTGAACATTAGCATAACATACCACCCCCAGACAGATGGCCAAATGAAATTTGTCAATAAATTTTTGGGAACCTACTTGTGTTGTTTTGCTTCAGACAAACAATCTTAGTGGGTGTAATGGTTGCCCTTGGCAGAATGGTGGTACAACACTTCATATCATACAACAACCAAAATGACACCATATGAAATGGTGTATCGCCAACTACCACCCACAGTAACTTCCTATATTCTAGGCACATCAAATTTATAGTCTATTGATAAGTTACTACAAGGAAGAGTAGCTACACTCGTGGCTTTGAAGGATAACCTCCACATGGCCCAAAATCATATGAAGCAACATGATGGCCAGCAGTGTTCCGAATGGGTTTTCCAAGAAGGTGATTAGGTGTTTCTCAAACTCCAACCTTACAAGAAAACATCACTCAAAGCCCATGGAAACCACAATTTGGCACCCAAATTTTATGTCCCCTATCATATTATCAAACGTATTGGTCATGTTTCCTATAAACTAACACTTCTAGCTGCCTACAAAATACATTTGGTGTCTCATGATTCTTGTTTGAAGAAAGTGGTGGGTCAGAATTGCAAGGTTCAAACCATCCTGCTTGAATTAGATGAATAAGAATCAATTTGGTTGTAACCAAAATCCATCCTCAACTTGCATGAGTGTGACTTTCATGGATGAACTATCAAATAAGTGTCAATCAACTGGAAGGACATGTCTCCATAATATGTGACTTGGGAACGAAGCTCCATACTGCAACAATTTATGCATCTTCAGCCTTGAGGACAATGATGCTTTTGAATGGAGGGGGGGCATGTTAGGATCTGAACCTAACCCCTCTTAGTTGGTCATTAGCTAGCATGATATATTTTCCATGTAAAAAAGGCCAACATTAGTTAATAATCCCTATTAAATAAATGTGAACAAGTCAATTTAAGAGGACCTAATAGAACCCTGAAAACCCTTCCCTTGGGAAAGAAGCAAAATAGGAATAGTCAAGCTCTATTTCCATGCAACCTTGCCTCCTCCTTTCATCCTACGGAATTACTACAATTTTTTTCCTATTAATAATTTGGGCATTTTGACACTACAATAGTATTCATATATTTAGATTAGAGTATAACTCTGTAGGCATTTATATATGTGTGTGTGTGTGTGTGTGTGTGTGTGTGTGTGTGTGTGTGTGTGTGTGCATATGTGTGTGAGTATAATGGTCTCACCGAAACCCTTTTTTGAGAGCTCTACCATTGGATTCCTCTATTTGTCCTGATTGCAATGGTACAAATGTTAAGTAATATAGATCTGAATACACAATCACATACAAATATTCAAGAGTAATATAGAAAAACCCCACTTTTTTATTATTATCAAACCCTTAGGGTGGGGAAACACCATATAATGGATCCTAGTATGGAAGGGATCCTCTCATATTCACTTGCCTCTTTGAGGGGAAAACCCCTTGATGAGGTACACACTCCAATTATAAAAATCCTTCTTCCCCCAATTACATTGATTGAACTCCTTTATATAGTGATACCAACCACCTAAGAACATTCTAGAGGAGGAAGCTTCTAGAAGTATAACCTTCTAGTAAATCCTCTTACATTTATTATGTCTATATGAATATATCTAACTACCATAGTGGGACTTATTTAATAATATAGTGGACCTAATCCACCTTACATTGAATTACCTACACTATTATCACTATGGGCCCTTCGAGGCCCCATACTACCTCTATATGCACTACATTCCTTCCTAGTTATAAAAGTGTTGTCCTCAACGCTTGTTATGAGGGTGTACAACCATATACCAGGGTCCCATGGGTAAGTGTGGACTATAGTGCTGAAGTAGACTGGAGAACTAGGGCTCCATGTAGAAATGAAATCCACCATGTTGAAGTAGTCCAACTGACACTGTAAACATGGGTCCCATGTCCAATTGTTCATGTGGATTCCACGTAGAATATATTGAAACTTGGGAACCAACTAAAAAATATACTCCAAAGATATATATTGGTCATGTGGGTCGGAATAAGTAGAACCGGCCAACAATTCATCCACTATGTTAGAACATAGGATGTGTAGGGGTCAAAATATTTTTAAGTTTCTAGGTTTGAGTCATAGAGTCTTTAAATTTTTAGGTTTTGAGTTATATCTCATGTCAATAAATCATGTTTGATTCTTCCATGAGCAATAGTTTTGACTTTAGTCTATGCAAGAGCCTTGGTGTCATGATATTGTTCATCATCATGAAAGAGTAGGGGTCAACATGGGTCACACCCTTGGTCCTAAAATTATGTGTATCATGTTTCTTGTCTCAAAGGTATGTACTAAAGGTTCCATTATGTCATTTTCAATCATTTGAGGATCAAGTCAAGTGTCTAATCTACTTGTCGCAAACTCACCTAAAAGTTTGCAATGTATGAAGAAGTACCTTATGCACTAATCTCTCATCATTTTACTTTGAAAATGTGTCAAGGGATATCTCATATTTTTCAACACATTCAATGCATTATGTTCTTCAGGATGGTTTCAAGGAACAAGTCTAATAGTTTGAATGAAGTGCACTGCCATAGTTTTGAAATTTGGTGTTGTGAACTTATTGTATCGGATAAAAGAATATTGGATGCTTCTAAATAAGTCCCAATCAAGTTCGTGAGACACCAGCTCAAGTTCTAGATACACCAGGTACCTCTTTGGTGATTGTGTGTTGTTTGAGGGTTAATTGAACTGGATACTATTATATATTTTTCCTGCGCTGCAAATTATTACATGTTTTATGTGTTGCCAACTCTTTGAACCAAGTAAAACCCACAACATTAGTATCCTAAACCATGGAATTTTCAAGATTGTTATACCAAAAGGGCATATTACAGTTTCCTCTTGCAAATAGTAACCTTATCCATTATAATTATGCATTGCAAACTGTGCGTTGTAGAATGTGCATTGCGAAATTGGTGCTATGAACCCTTTGTTTCCTAATAGATCAAACCCTCCTCAACTTATATTTATCTAGGTATGAGGTTTTAACCTGTCAAACTCATTTTTTCTCCTCATACATAGGAAGTCTTGCAATCCTGTCATAAAAAACTTGTTCAACTCGAGCTACAAACTTAACAAATGCACTGCAAACCCTTTGTTTTACACAAAGTTGCTTCAATTTATTCCTATCTACAGTCTCATCTAAGTTGAATTTACGTTTTTATTTTCTCGCCTACTACTTGCATCCTATTCATCCTCACATTATTGTTGTGCATAAATTGTTCATTCAAGAAACCCCTAAGTTGTGTCAGTTATGTAAACAAACCCTAAATTCCATGTTTTTATTATATATCTCATAATAAAATGTTATAAGAGTGTACACGAGGTTTTCAAAAAAGTCATTATGGAAAGTCATCAAGGAAAGAAGATTCACAAAGGGGGAGAGATTGTGAGATTTGAACCACATGACATTCAACTCATCAATTTTGAACCATTTTTCAAGGAGTCTTTTCAAAGGGTGGGCTACCTAAATTTTTCTGAGAAAATGCAAAGAGGATATCCTGAGGTAGCTAAATAGTTTGCACTCAACTTCAGTGGGACAAAGACTAAGGTGGGGGTGTTGGAGTTCGAAGTCTTTGGACAATCTATTTTTGTAGCCACAGAGATACATGATTTTGGTGATAAGTGGTTTAAATCCATGTCTTTGAACTCTTCTTTCTCCAAGGAATTCCTAAAACCTGAATATCAAGGAGACAACCTATCCAAGGGAGTGCCAAGAAGTCACATGATGGATTATTTTGACAACATGCTCAGGGTCATTCAAAGGTACTTCACGTGTGAAGGAAGGTTCAATATGGTATATCAATACCATATCATATTACTACTACACTTCACTGGGAAAGAGTCCATGAGCCTTCCCTTTTATCTTTTTAGTATTATTAGCAAGATGTCAAATAGGGTCCAGGCTAAGTCCAAGGAAGTGGATACCAGTGTTTTTCACTCTGGTTTAATCAAGATACTATTACTCTGGTTTAATGAGCGCATCAATTTTATGGGTGTTGTTTACTCAAAGGGAAAATGGTGTGGACAAGATGATGTTTTGACCAACTCTAAACCATGCAAAGAAATGAAAATGCATTGTTTCACTTCAATGAAATCTATATTACGAGAAGAAGAAAACCTTTTATATTCCCTAATGCACAATGTCCCAAATTTTATTAAACCAAGATGTTCACTACTCAAAATGTTTCTTCCCAAAGAAACTAGAAATTCCCCCCAACTAAATCAATGCAAGAATTCAAAATTTTTATTCCAAGGATACAGATAAATAAAACAATATAGAAACAAGACTCTTTAAAAGAAAAACAAATCCAAGAAATGTATTTTTAAATGAATTATTTAATAAAAGGAAGAAGTTCTCTTTCACTAACTAATTCACAATAAAAATGTTTTAAGAAAATCAATTAAGAGTCATACTAAAAGACACTCAAAGAAAGAGCTAAGATATTATAACCCTTTCTGAAGCAAGCAAAAATGCTAAAAACAAAGCAAGTAATCATGAATTTTTTTATAAAAATGGCCAAAAAGGAGACTTAAGACTGCAAGGATCAATATCAATATTGAATAAGCAAACCAAAAATCTAGGCGAAAACCAAATATGAGATCAGAAGAGAGAGAAAAAAGAAAAATTGTTTCTACATGACTATCATTGTCTGTAATGCAAAGCCAGTGTCGCAGGCTATAGACTATCACAACACAACATTGTTGCATTGTCTCTCAAAGGAAAGTGCAACACAAACACAAAAAATGAAAAACAAAGAGTTTTTCCAAAAATCTCAGTAGGTCTCAGGGAGGTCTTGGGTCTTAGAGTCAAGCTATATAACCCAGTGACTCAGGAGGTTAAACTCAAGAAAAAACAAGGTAAAGTCTAAAGAAAAAATAGGAGAACAATTATTGAAGATTGTTCCCCAGTGGAGTCGCCAATTTTTTTGTCGAACAAATCGATCTATGTAGAAACAAACCGATCTCCCTAGACTTGGACACCAAGACTAGAACAAAACAAGGTAGAACATATAACTTTCCCTATGTTTATGTAATAACAAATACTAGCTAGAAAGAGCTCACACCTTCTAATCAATAGTTTCCCTCGTTAGTTTTAGTTTCCAGCTCTGTCTTAAGACTTGTGGGTGATAACCTATAAGAAAACACAATCCAACAAGAGCGAAAGCAACAAAAGTATAATTTGATAAAACCTATGAAAATGATCAAGGAGAAAAGCAACAAAGATAAATGGATAGCATTTGTGGGAAAAAACATATATTGTTGTACTAATAATAATGGAAGAGATTACCACTAGAGACTTGATGTTGTGAAGTCCCTCCCAATGATTCCTTGCTCCAACACACACCCTTTAGTTCTATGAGTTTTGACACCTTAGGTTTGACACCATCCCATCCAGGTCAAAATTCACCTTAACAAAGTAGAAGATAAAGCCTTGATTGACCACTATTCACGATTAGCTTGCTTCATGAGAGATGCTTCCTTTTATAGATTTGAAAAGGAAAGGATGAGAAGGTTGAGATGAGAGGTTAGGATCTCACCCAATCAAGAATACGGATGAGATCCAAACCGATAGGAGGATACCTCATCCTCGAAGCTTCTATTATAGAAACTTCTCGAATTTCTTCTTTTTTCCATCATAAAAATAGTGTCACACCCTGTGAACGAGAAACATGCGAAACTGTGGCAGGTTGTTGTGCTACAACACGTGACATTCAATGATGTCACAGGTTGTAAAGGAATAGAGTGCGACACCTTCATAAATTAGGGTTTTTAAAGGAAATTTCCATATTTTCATCTCTCTAGGAAAGGTTTTTCTTCCATATTCATCAAGGATTAAGGAAATGATCTTTCAAATGACAAAGGGTAGGTGCACATCATCAATGTCTTAACTGTGACAAAAATAATGTGTAACATTACGGTTTAGGATTTTGATATTCCAAATTGCAGGGGCGTTATTTATAATGACGCACAGAGAGTGTTGAAAGATTTTGATTTTAAAGAATACAATTAGATGTTCACCATACCATTTGACATAAAAACCAATGATTTTTTTCAAAGTCGAAGAAATATGTACGTAATTATGTCAAAGTCGAGAAATGGTGGAGCCTTACTATATAGACAAATTGGATCGCTTCTTGTGCTACGCCACAACCCAAAGGCTTAACATTTGTAATATGTGAGGTGATATATTGATAACATTTGAAGACCATCATATGCATATGAATATGGATCCTCTCCTGGATTGATAGGAGAATCAATTTCTAGTGTAATATGTGGATTTCACGGGGAGGAAGGATAACAATTATCAAATTAGCGATTGAATCCATACTCGTTTATTGGCATCTCTTGGCACTTATCCTGAAAGGTATCCTCTCTTGTATCACAAACTTGTGCTTCAATTACCTATGGAAGGATAGTACACATTATCTAAGCTCACATTTGGTAAAAAGGAAAGGATTGTCCTAGCCAAAAGTACAGGGAGGTTGGGGTCTAAAATATCTTTGTATGGCTCTGGCTGCAAATTCATTGTGGGTTTTCTTGAAATAGGATAGTCTATGGAGATGTATTCTGATTGATAAGTATTTTTTCCCTAACATGACCTCAAGTAATAATCGCAATGGCGCAGATGGGGTTATTAAGAGATTTTATTGGGTTTTATTCCATCATTCTCTTCCATAGGATATCAGATTTTATCATTCCTGCGTTCGTGAGAATTGTTGCTATAGCCACTTTCCGATCTATTTATAATTGGATCAGTCGAGAGGGAGGACTTAGGATCCATTCAAGTACAACCTATCTTGGTATAAAGTGGAGGATTTTCAAAAATTTATTCATGAACATTGGAAAACTTATGAAGCGGAAAGTAGTGACACAACTAGTCAACAGTTTTTTTTATATTCTCCATTCATTAAAAAAAGGGATTGTGAGATGGGTTGCAACTCGAAGGAAGGATATTGATAAGGATCTTTGGAGTATCAAATTATAGCTAGAAAAAATGTATGGAGTTGATGAGGTTGTGTTGGGCCTCACTTTTTCCATATTTTCCTCTATACAAATGCATTCATCATTACACCTTTTCCCCTCATTTCACCAATAATATATGTTTCATTGCGCCACAAACCGTCATTATCTGTTGTCGTTCACGATTATACATTTATTGTGGTTAATACTTCATTTTATACGTTTTTAGTTACTAAATTATGAGTATATCATGTTTTACTAATGATGGTTTATGAAGTGTGATTCTTGTACTAACATGATCAGTATTCTCATACCATTACTATGGTTCAACATTCCCGCACCAACATTGTCATTCAGATGTGCGTCATTGTTCGGCATATTAACATGTTTCAAGGAAAATTAGGAACTTGGGTTTCCTTCGTAGAAACGTCGGCATGAAAATTCATAAGCCAAAATTTACCCAGCTTACACATGTGGACCTCCAACTTAGGGACAATAATTCAGCCAAAATTAATAAAAAATCTATACAGTCAGTTTCAGCCTCGATTTTCATGCAAATAAAGAATAATGTGAAGAATATGGAACATGGGTTTTGTTTCTAGCATGGAAAATTGGGTCTCTTGGTGGATATTTTCCAAACAAAAGAACAGTTTAGGAGTTATTATTGTTTTCTTAACTGACACATGAAAAAATTTCATGATATGTCCAAATTTGAAATCACCACGTACAAAAGCCCATATTTGATGGTGTGGCCTTGGGTTTGATGTTAAATGGATACTTTAGATATCAGATCAATTAGATTAGTGTGATATTCTTTGTGGGTTGAAGCTACCTCCTTATTTGTATATCAGATCCAAGAAAATAGGGCATGATCCATCCATCTCAATATGGGATCGATGCACTTGAGAAATCCATTGAGATGAAAGCACAAGGTGCATATGTATAAATATAATTGTTGTAAAAGTCAATAGGTGGGTCATATAGAATATTGTTGTTGAATTATTATGAAGGGAGCTTGACCTTTAATAAAAAGAATTGATTTGTTGAAAATATGTTAGCTTGAGTTCGTATCGAGGAGCGTGGATCATTTGGGAAGGGCCCCTCGACTAGATAACGCCCTTGTGATTATTTTGTTTATAGAAGTTGATAATTGGTTTTGATTTGTTGTGGTTTATTTGATTTTCATTTTAATAAATTATTTTAGTTGTTAATTTCATTATGAATTCCATAGATCAATCCTCTATATAGAGCACCTGTAGTCCCTATCATTTTCTTTACATGGAATTTTTCTTTCTCTTGTCTTCCAGACTACTCATATTCTACCCTCTACAATTGATAAAATTTCACTATTTGTTCACTTAATTCACACAAACCACAACCTTCCTACATCGCTCTAACATTCATGTGTTCTTTATCTTTGGTTTACAATGCCCTTCCTCTGCAAACATTTCAACGTTGCAACAAAAAATTATGAAAACAATTAAAAACAAGGTAGATCCTCACGCTGCCCCACTTTTCATTTCTATTAAATTCTAACCATGATTCACTCAGTTTCGCTCAGCTGATTTGATAGATTTCTCTTCATTTGGCATTGTACATTATACCGTAAACGTGCTAAGGTGTAGATCGTTGGTATTTTTTCATTTATATATATCGTGGTGTATAATGGTGGTTGTGCACGGGATGATAAAATTTGTTTCATGTATAATGTTATAATTTTAATTGTATATAATGTTATATCGAATATAAAGTTGTATCATTTTTTTATCAGATTGATCGTTATCATTGTTAAGTTGTTCTTGTTATGTATTGTTTCTACTTTTCATGATAGTATTAAAAATTATTTTACCATGTTATTGTAAATCACTTTGTTATGGTACCATGTGCACTCTTCCAAGATTCCTCAATGGCTTAGTCAAGACTGGGCATCTTTATGGCATCCTCGCTTGAGTTGAGGGTGGTTATGGTTGGAGTTTGAAGCAATTTTAGGAAGCCTCTTGTCTTCCATATTGTTTAACTTGTTCTTATACATTAGGTATCTAGTCATAGTCGTGTTCGCAATAAATGAAATGATTGCCTCTAAGAGGAGGATAGGATAGGGTGTATTTCCTTTAATATTGAGATTATAGGTTATAAAATTATTTTGTATTTGATCTATATTTCTCCATGATTCTAGAGAGATACAACATCCTCAAACTTTGCATCCATATAGAATAACAATGTCGCACCCTATGAACGAGAAGCATGTGACACTGTCATAAGCTACTATACTACAACATACATCATTCAATGATGTCATGGGATGTAAAGGAACACAGTGCAACACCTTCATAATTTAAGGTTTTAAAAGGAAATTCCCATAGTTTCATCTCTCTAGGAAAGGTTTTTCTTCCATATTCATCAAGGATTAAGGAAATGACCCTTCGAATGACAAAGGGTAGGTGAACATCATCAATGTCATAGTTGTGATGAAAATAATGTTTAATATAATCCCCCCCAAAGTATGAAGTTATAAAAGGAGTGATAGCTGAAATAGTTTGTAGTGTGGGTGTTGAAACAAGGAACTCATCAGTCGGAAACATGTCAACAACAAACAAGGAGTTACAGTACAATAATATACATCATCATTGAGGTAGGTGTTCCCATACTCATAATACAAGTGACTCAAAGCATAAGTGCTAACATGGGAAGATCCATGTAAAGTAAGATAGGTCACGGTCACCAAAATAGACCGTGGATCCATATCATTATGATTCAAATCTAAACATAGCCACCAAAAATACACTGTGGATCTATGTCATAAAGAATAAAATTTGAACATATCCATGAGACATACATTGTGGATCTATGCATCAGTACATACTCAAAATACTCTAGCGCAACCTAGATCTATCAAATAGGATCCATGGTCTTCATCTCTACTATTCCACAGTACGAATCTAACCATGTGAATAAATGTGTTGAATTCAAACATGGTAGAAACCATTTGATTACCGATCAATGATGAAAATTGTTAACAGATGCGAAAGGAACCATCAATAATGATGATGGCCTTTAAGGTAAATAAGTACATTATATTGAGTGTGAATAGATGCGTTGAATTCGAGCACTCATAGAATCATTAGATCGAAGTTCAATGATGAAAACTTGTCGTCGAAGGAGAGGAAACTTTCCATTCAGGAATTCAAGTCCCAAGGTATTGTAAATTTTTTAAACCAACTTCCTAGATAATGTGTTGAAGTCGATAGGAAGTGATTTGTCGTAGGAGGATCTTAATGTATCCCCCATCAATGATGCTAAATAAGTACAAATATATGGAGTAGATCAAAGAACATAGTGATTTAGGACTGACTCGGGGATGACAAACACTGTAAAGGATTAAGGATTGCAAAACTGGCCGACGTGATAGAAGGGTTTCCGGGTTGAACTTCTCTTGAACATATTGACGACATGAAAATTGTCATGAAAAAACTAACTCAAAAAGAGGATCAAAGACCAAAGTGTAAACTTATAAAGCAGTATCATCAACAAGAGACAAGCATATTTCCCAACCCACACACAAGGATTGAAATGGTGTCATATTCAATAGTGACTTGTTGCCAT
>SNQJ01S0175001.1:0-17505 GCA_010110895.2 Picea sitchensis | reverse complement strand
AATAAACGGACACACATGGATTCGGGAACGCATGGATTCCATGTGCCCGTCTAGCTTCCTCTAGCTCCCTCGTATCTAACCCAAAAATTCTACACCTGTCGGCTCTTCGAATCCCTACGCGTCCTTCCTCTACCTCCACCTTCTCATCTACTGGGACTTTCCTCGCGTCATTCTTTCTCCACCACAGATCTGCCTTTGCTCTGTTCAGAGGTTTCCATAATCTCCCTTGCCATGGTTCACATCCTCACCATTGTTCTGAGCACCTTGCTAGCGCTGGCCATTGTTGTATCTACTTCCCATTCATTTTGTAGAAACAAAGTATATTGATATGGTCACTGACAAGATCCAGGACCTGGAGTCCAGTCTCTTTAAAATATTGGGAACCAATCCCAAGTCTGTATAGTTTGCGGAGTTCGCTCTCAGGTATGGCAAGAGGTACGATTCAGTCCGCCAGCTTGTGCACAGATTCAGTACCTTCATGAAGAACGTGAAGTTGATCGAGTCAATAAATTGCATAAAACTTCCTTATACTGTGTAATGAATGGTAATTTCATATTTTTGGTAGTGCGAAATAAAAATGATTTGCTTGTAATTCTAGTTCTGGACGGATTTTAGTCTTTTGCCTTCAATTTATTTCATTTGTATTTATAAATTTATTCATCTTTGTATATTCATGTAGTTAGATGTGTATATATGTATGCATATACATTGTCTTCCCGTATTGCCCACGGCCTTTTGCACATAACTGTTAAACTCCCCGACTCAGTTTCGGGTTTCGGGGTTTCCTTATGCCCGATGCCAAGAGTTCCCTGTCCTCATGGACTCCCGATCTCTGATATGTCGATGTGCTACTTTGTGCGTTAGCCCTCCGGGCTAAGTTCTTGGCCCATATGACCATTATCCCGCAAGTTCACAGCCTTGTCCCCTGTCGGGGTTTCGGGCATCGCAATGCCGAAATGCATGACCCCCGTGCCTACGGGATTCCTGATATCCCGATACCCAATACACCTCTTCCTTGTGCGTTAGCCCTTTCCGTCTATACCGAGGTCCATGTGACCTGCTCTGGTGTGACCGCTGCCTTTGGCTTCCCATCGGGGTTTCGGTCCTTCTCGAGCAAGAATTTCGTCACTTCAAAATTCGTGATGCCCCTTTTAGCGTTTACTTTTGGACAATGAATGGTTTAAAAATTTACAAAATATAAATTTTCAGCGCCCCTTTAAAATTTATTTAAAGCGGTTATAACTTTAAATTTGCGAGTTTTTCATTTAAATGTAAAAGTAATCGGGATTCAAGGTTTTCCGTAACAGATGATCGTTGCAATTTGAATCACGAAACCTCGATCTTCGATTTCGCGATGCAATTAAGTCTTACTTAAAACATCAGTTAATTAATTCGTTTTAAAGAAGGTTTAAGAGCTAAGTTAATTACGTCGCGGTTTCAGGGTTCGTGGTTCTATAAGAGCATGTCTCTTGTCATCATATTTCCCGAAACTCCGATTTCCTAAATCCCGATAGCTTAAACCAATGATCCGTCTGACCTCCTCCCATATGACCTCAGTCATACTCCTCATCGGGATTCGGGGTTTTCTATGCTGAAACGCGCATGTCCTCTGGACTTGCGAAACTCCAAATTTCGATGCACGGTAACTTCGGCTAGCCCTCCGAGCTAGGCTCTCGGCCCACATGACCGTTGCCCCGTGATCACGACCTTCCCTCCTTTCAGGGTTTCGGAGTTCGCAGTTTCATAGTGCGTGGATACTTTTTCCACGAAACTCGCGATATTCCGATCCGCAATGCAATCTGCCACCTGTCCACCGTTGACCCTTCCGTGGGCCCCACTGTCCCTTGGCCCATCGGGAAATCGCATTTTGCGATTTCGCAAATCTCGCTGCTATGTTCTCGGGACTCACGATATCCCGATCCGCGATGATAGCTGGCTTCCACCACGGAGCTTTCCACCTTTCGAAAAATCGGGCCTCGCGTTTCCGAACTGCAAGGACCACTCGTCCGCGGGATCCGCGATTTCCTGACTCCCGATTACCCGATGGACGACCTCCTGTCGGGACCTTTCTCGATGGCTTCGATCACTGCCACGCGTCCTAAGAACGAACGGTCCTAATCGCCTCTTGTTGTTTCAGAGTTTTCGATGCTCCGATGACGGAAATCCTCTGTCAACTCAAAACCCCGGTAGTCGATATACCGATGGTTCGTTCGATCTCCACCACGTGTCTCCTCAAACGGATGATCCAGATAGTTCCGGCTATTTCGAGACTTGAAATGTCCCGACTTCCTCGACCTCGTGACTCCCGATTGCCCGAACGTCGATATCCCGATGCCTTCACACCTCTCGTCGGGATTTCTCCTCCTGTCCTCGAGGACTTAACTCCCTCGCAACTCCCTGCAGATTCGACGGCTATCGGGTATCTGTCCGAGATCTGACAGCTCGGATCCATTCTCCTGCGTAATAGACAGCTCTCCTTTGGGATAACGATTAGTTGCATGAAACATTACGTGGTGTTAAAATTGATTTCTTGGCAAGGTTAAAATTTGTATTGGTCTATTGTTCATGAGATTTTACATTATTTAAAATTTACCGAGGCTAATACAGGCAAGTAGTTTACACCATTCTCGCACAATACAAGTCTTCAAAATTTCCTTTTTCCTACTGCGCATTGGCAGTTCCTCATTTAGGTAAGTTCGAGATGAAGTAGGCCTTTTCAAGGTTTTGCAAAAGTCCTATTGCATTTTATATAGTATAATTTGTGTGGTTATTGAATCTTGCCAACTTCAAGCCTTGGATAGAATCTTCCCTCGACGTTTTCATAGATTTCAGGTGTCAATTCTACTCGAAACCTCATTGACAATTATTGCTCAAATAAAATTAAGTTATCACCTCTGTTTTTTTTTGTGCTTAATAGCTTTATCAGGTTGCTTTAAGGGTATCCATTTCGTGGGAAGTGATCCTTCAAACTATCTGGTTTGCTGCCACTATTTTAAAGGGAATTCCTTTGAATATCCAGACTAATACTGTAGTAGCCATATATGATCCAGTTAAAGGGTATTGCCTAAAGCGGTTGTTTGTGATATATATGAGACCATTTGCTTGGATAATGTAGGGGTACTACCTTGAGTATATTTTCTGATACTGTATCAGTCATATTGGGTCAAGCTGAATGTTGCTTGACACAATCTATTAAGACGCAAACTGATGTGTTTTTCTTGCAGGTTAAGCGTGGTTGGAGTTAGCATTTGGGGTTTTGGCCCTTAGGCCCAGATTTCAAACTAAGACGTTTTGATACCAAATGTAACAACCAAATAAGTTTAACATCACCTTATTTCATAAGGAATTTATTTCATAAACTGAGACAATAACTTCATAACATAATATTGATTTTCATAACAGCAACTTCAATAATTTAGATTTAACAAGAAGTAATGATTTTATGATAGAAGGAAACAAATACATAATTTAACAATTTACCTGGTTCTGATGCTAATTTTTGTCGCCTTGCTTCCTTGATTTTGCCTTCCTGCTACCTGATGCACAGACCAACACTGCCCAGACCTACTATCCTCCCTTCCAACTAGGAAAACTACCTAGCTCCAAGATATCTATGGATATCCTGGCCCCCGTGCCCAAAACCTCCAGCAATCCGGTGCCTCAACTGATCAAAATGCCACTGCCAGAAATTCTCTGCTCCCTGAAAATCCAACAGTATTCCAACTCCCTCCTCCCATCCTCCGTCGAATTCCCCTCATGTAAACCTCCCTCCTTTCCTTATCCCTCCTTCACCGACTCCTGCCTTTACTCCCTTACTTGCCCTCGTCCCTGTCCCTGATCCTTCCTTTAATGTTTTATCTTCTTGGGATTAACAGGTTATCCCTTGTTGGGTATGTAACCTTTTATAGCATATATTATTAATCTCTTAAATTTATTACTCATGTCATCAAATGTAATCTGTAGTTAAATTATTAATTAATTAATCACAATTATAACCTTTAATTAATTAATAACTTACTTAATTAATATCATTAGATCAATCTATGTTCAATTAATACCTTGTTAATACAATTAATCCCTTAATTAATTTTTACTTTATAATTTTATGCACTTATTCAACTAGGGTTGTTACAACAACATTAATATCTTCTAACAATTTTTAGGCTTCATCCATATGAGGGAAAATATGAGTTTGATGACTCCCTTCGCATAACTTACAAGGAAATTTAACTCTACTTTTCTTTTCCCCAGTCGTACTATGATTAGTTGATGGGTTTTCGCCAGCATGATGTCCAAATACTAGCGACATGGGTTGTTGGAAACATGTAGAGAACACTTCTAAGACCTTGGATAAACCAAGTAAATCCTTGAGAAGTTGGTCACCCTTATAAATCATGCAAGGAAATTTGGGATTACGAGTTGTCTTGGTAGTCTTGATGACATCATCGACACTCCCAGCATGATGAGCAATAGTTGGTTGTTTGTTTCCAACATGACCTAGAGTGGTTGGAATCTTGGCCCCTTCCTTATTTTTCTTCTTCTTATTCTTCATTTTCTTATTCTTCTTATCCACCTGGTTACTAGCTTCATAGATTTCACTAGGAGAAGAAGAAGAAAGGGAAGAAGACCTGACGGGCAAAGAAGGAAAAGGGTCAACATGAGGTTGATGTTCTTAGGGTGGATTGCTTGCATCTGAGGCATCCGGTGCATTCAGGATTACCGAAGTGGAAAACACCATACCGGTAACCCAATAGTGAATCATGAAAGACTCAAAGTGGAAATAAAAGGAGGACCAACGTTTTCATGAGAAGGAAAAAAAAAGTTTCCCTAGGAAAAGGGGTCCCTTGGTTGGTCATTCTGGGAACAAATTCCATATATACAGACTCAACCTAAGGTCTGCAAGGGAAAAAAAATAGCACACGCTAAAAAAAATCTAGGAAACAAACAAACAAACAAAAACCTTCTCACAATGAATCACTAGTTGGTGATGAAATCCAACATCGTGAGATAAAAATAAGAAGGGGTTGAGATAGAGCAGGTGGTTAAGTTATGTTGGCGACCAACCTAATGAACTTACAATCTGGTGCAAGTTCCCTCATGGTATAACCATGGATTACCCTCCAAGGATCCTGAGTGAGTTTAACCAATGTTTGTTCCATGTACATCCAATACTTTCCCCTTCGTCGTCACCTTATGTATAATCCCTAAATATTATGGTCGCTAAGGTTACCACTAAATACAAATTTATGGGGAAACAATCGACAGTCTAGTATACATGCAAGGGCAGGGTCGTTTAAGACCCAAAATCCCCTTGAGAGGTGCCTCCCATTGTGGTTTGATCCTCTCAAGTGATCCCCAAGTGTCTTTCGACGTCGTTTTTAATACGTGCAGACCACTCCATCAAGGCCAACCAAGTGGGGTTAGTTACTCCGTTGGTCCCAATGTGACATAGTGATTGACCCTTGTGTGAGAAGGTATTCCTAGGAAAATGATGTAACAAATGGATTTATCTCCCTAACTCAATATTCTATGTTTGTTTGATAGCTTTGGAGATTTGTCCTCAAAACCTATTCCAAATCTATACAACTAATCTAATGTAGGTTCGCTACAAGTGAAAAGTAATTTTTTCTGAAAACATTTTAATGAGCGCATTAATTTTATGGGTGTTGTTTACTCACTCAGAAAATGGCGTGGACAAGATGATGTTTTGACCAACTCTAAACCATGCAAATAAATAAAAATGCAATGTTTCACTTCAATGAAATCTATATTACGAGAAGAAGAAAACCTTTTATATTCCCTGATGCACAATGTCCCAAATTTTATTAAACCAAGATGTTCACTACTCAAAAAATTTCTTCCCAAAGCAAATTAAAATTACCACCAACTAAAGCAATGCAATAATTGAAAATTTTGATTCCAAATATAGAGCTAAATACATCAATATAGAAACAAGTCTCTTTAAAAGAAAAACAATTCCAAGAAATGTATTTTTAAATGAATTATTTAATAGAAGGAAGAAGTTCTCTTTCACTAACTAATTCACAAAAAAAATGATTTAATAAAAGAAATTAAGAGTCATATTGAAAGACACTTAAAGAAAGAGCTAAGAGATTATAACCCTTTCTGAAGCAAGCACAAATGCTAAAAACAAAGTAAGAAATCATGAATTTTTTTATAAAAATGGTCAAAAAGGAGACTTAAGACTGCAAGGATCAATATCAATATTGAATAAGCAAACCAAAAATCCTAGACAAAACCAAATATGAGATCAAAAGAGAGAGAAAAAATAAAAATTGTTTCTATAGGACTGTCACAATCTGTAATGCAGAACAATGCAACAATAACTAGTGTTGCAGCCTATAGACTATCACAGTGCGACAATGTTTCATTGTCTCTGAAAGGAAAGTGCAACACAAACACAAAAAATGAAAAACAAAGAGTTTTTCCAAAAATCTCAGTAGGTCTCGGGGTGGTCTTGGGTCTAAGAGTCAATCTAGATAACCCAGTGACTCAGGAGGTTAAACTCAATAAAAAACAAGGTAAAGTCTAAATAAAAACTAGGAGAACAAGTATGGAAGATTGTTCCCCAGTGGATTCGCCAATTTTGTTATCGAGAAAATCAGTCTATGCGGACACAAACTGGTCTCGCTAGACTCGGACACCAAGACTATAAATAAACAGGGTAGCACATATAACTTTCCCTAGGTTTATGTAATAAAAAATACTAGCTAGCAAGAGCTCACACCTTTTAATAGACAATTGTCCTCGCTAATTGTAGTTTCCAGCTCCGTATTAAGACTTGTGGGTGATAACCTGTAATAAAACACAAGCCAACATGAGTGAAAGAAAAAAAAGTATAATTTGATCAAACCTATGCAAATGATCAAGGAGAAATGAAACAAAGATAAATGGATAGCATTTGTGGGAAAAAACATATATTGTTGTACTAATAATAATGGAAGATATTACCCCGTATGGGTGTAGACTGATTGGCAAGTGTCATGTAAATGGAAGGAAATATTTAAAAACAGGTCTCAAGTTCGATTCTCACCCCTATTTATCTGGAGGCATGCTTGCGGGCGGTGCAATTCTCACTAGGGGTTATAAGGCAGCCGACAGGATTCGACCTCGTGTCACGCAAGTATGATACTGTCATTGCTACCAATTCCCCTGGTTAGAAAAAAAAATGGAAGAGATTACAACTAGAGCCTTGATGTTGTGAAGTCCCTCCCAATGATTCCTTGCTCCAACACACACCCTTTACTTCTATTAGTTTTGACACCTTAGGTTTGACACCATCCCATCCAGGTCAAAATTCACCTTAACAAAGTAGAAGCTAAAGCCTTGATTGACCACTATTCATGATTAGCTTGCTTCATGAGAGATGCTTCCTTTTATATATTTTAAAAGGAAAGGATGAGAAGGTTGGGATGAGAGGTTAGGATCTCACCAAATCAAGAATATGGGTGAGATCCAAACCGATAGGAGGATACCTCATCCTCAAAGCTTCTATTATAGAAACTTCTTTAATTTCTTATTTTTTCCTTCATACAAACAATGTCACACCCTATGAACAAGAAACATGTGAAACTGTGGAAGGTTGTTGTGTTGCAACACGTGACATTCAATGATGTCACGGGTTGTAAAGGAACAGAGTGCGACACCTTCATAAATTAGGGATTTTAAAGGAAATTTCTATAGTTTCATCTCTCTAGGAAAGGTTTTTCTTCCATATTCATCAAGGATTAAGGAAATTATCCTTCGAATGACAAAGGGTAGGTGCACATAATCATTGTCTTAACTGTGATGAAAATAATGTGTAACAATAGGGTTTGGTATTTTGATATTCCAAATTGCAGGGGTGTGATTTCTAATGACGCATAGAGAGTGTTGAAAGATTTTGAGTTTAAAGAATACAATCAGATGTTCACCATACCATTTGACATAAAAACCAATGATGTTTTTCAAAGTCGAGGAAATATGTACGTAATTATGTCAAAGTCGAGAAATGGTGGAGCCTTACTATCTAGACAAATTGGATCGCTTCTTGTGCTACGCCACAACCCAAAGGCTTCACAATTGTAATATGTGAGGTGATATATTGATCACATTTGAAGACCATCATATGCATATGCATATGGATCCTCTCCTGGATTGATAGGAGAATCAATTTCTAGTGTAATATGTGGATTTCACAGGGAGGAAGGATAACAATTATCAAATCAGTTATTGAATCTGTTAGCTCTCCATAAATTCATTTGGATGAGAAAATGAATGACAAAGGTAACCTAAAGACCAAATTTAAGGCCGAAAACTAGCCTTTCCGACCCAGAGAGGGATCTCTCTGAGACTTTGTCTCTATACGGATAATGGCTTTGAATTGTTGGCTAGGTTTAACATGTTCGTGTGGTATTTCTGGTTCTATTGGAAAGAGAATACAGAACCTTGGGCCATGGAGTCAAGTTCCAGAAAGCGAGAAAAATAAATGACTCGGTGACTAAAACTTGAGAGGATAAAGGCTAATTAGGAAATGGTCTTTCAGTTCGAAGTCGTTGTGTGTGGTGAGAGAAAAATACATAAAGTAACTCAGAGCACCATTGGAGATGAATTATAAATTACTTAGAAGAAAACATAGGTGTTTAAATGGAGAAGTCGAGAGCACCGCACGATGAATTCTAGACATATAAAACATTCTGATTTAAAAAGAATACAGACATGGATATACATAACACAGGAAACACATACATAATAGAGATCACAATACATCAAACCACCACCATTAGAATATTTTCATCAAAGTCTCAGGACCCTTGCATTAAATTTCAATCGGGTTCGAAAGTTACATTCAACAGTCACTGTCTACATTACTTTTCCAACCAACCTTGCTTACATTGAAAAGATGCAATATATAGAAAAATGATGTGTTGCTTGGGTTTCCATGCCCCCCAACTAATACTCCTATAAATTAGGCTATGGTTATTCTCTGCCAAATGATCCTTCAGATGGCACTTACTAAGAATAGAAACTTGATTGTACTCAATCATGTAATAACCAACGTGTTTTCCATGATGGTTTGGTCATCAGCAAGATTCCATCGTTAAGAATTGATGTGTCGACGCTTCTCCTTTGAAAGGTCATCTGGATGAGCTCTTTGTCAGACATCTACCACCCATTCTAATGACATTGATTGATGTTGCATGATCATTGGTCGTGGTATGCATGTGGCGAGTAACTGTGGACTGTAACTTGTGTTTCCAAGATGGCAACGACGGTCAGGGGACAATGCATTTCTTCAAAATTGTTGTGTGTTCAACCTACACTTGTCTTTCACAACAGGTGGGTTTTCAGAATCTGCATGACATATATCCACCATGCGGATACACGTCAGATTTCTTACTTCCCAGCAGGAAACAGGACACGAGGAGAAAGTAATTTCGTGCCATGTTCAAAAAGACAAAAATGGGATCAGATGAATTATGTTTCTGGCCTTATCTGCAGTCATGATTTCTAAGTGTTTTTCTGAGGGATCAGTTGCACCTTTTCAGATTCTTTACCTATTTTCGCAAGACCTCGTTCCCCTTCAGCTTCACTTGAATAATGGTTAGAGATGTGCATACTTTTTCTATGGTCGTTCCACATTCTTTGAAATGATCCACGATCTTCTCCTCTGACATTCTATGTGCTTCGTGCAGCTGGATGATCATGTTTTTCACTTCTCTGAGCTGCCTCTTGAGCCAATTTGCATTCCCTTCTCAGATCTGTGATGTTGATGTCTCGACGGTCCTTTCTGCTAACTCATTTCTCAACTCCATGTTCTCCTAGTGTACCTCAGCAATAGCGAGTTGTTCTTGCTTTAGCTATTGCGACGGCTCACGAAAATCCATGCTTTCAGTGTCCGGCCTTCTCCGTCTGTCGCAGATTTCTCAGCTTGAACCTTCGACAAGTTCCAATCGAACAACGTGCATGAGTAACTTCTCCGAAATCAATTTGGCGTGCAGTTCACTTGGAGATTGGGCCTCTCTGGGCTCTCTATTCTTCCTTTGCCTGCCTTTTTTCTGGGGTATTGGTTGTTTGGGGGACGAAACTTCCACTGTCTTTCCTTTTTCTTCGTCCCCTTCTATTTTCGCCTCCGCGCTATGAGATGTTTCTTCTCCCGTGGGTAGAGGGGGATCTCCTTTAGGGTTCTTGGGGATGTCGGTTGAAATCATAAACGAATCCCAAACCTTTCCCAGCCACCCTAATTCCTCAACTATCAACAATTTGATTAGTGAGTTATGGGATAAGTTCTTCTTTGGTTGGTTTGCTTCGGCTTGGACGCTATCTACCATTCCTCCTAGACTTTGGTGCAAGAAGAAAGGCATGTTCAATAGCCTCTTTCCATTGAAATGCATCAGCAATCTTATGTGATTCGGATGTATTCTGTCAGACCTTCTTTCACAGGTGAAATACTTTCTAATCACCTTCAAGAGTTTATGAAAAGGCTCCCATAGATACCGACTTGGAACACCCATTTCAATTTTCCCATTTAGGCAATTTGGTTTGATGAATTCTTCATAGCATAGCACATCCAAAGGCATGCCCTTAGACCACATTTCACCATGTGGAGGGATCTCTGTCATAGCTAACATATTTTCCTCCATCACTCGGAATGTGATTCCTGCAATAACCGCACGGAAACCATTAAATTTGAGCGCGAACTGTTCCTCCAATTTCACATTGTATCCTTGGATTTTCTTGCAATATATCATGCATCTGACTTGTTCGAAAGAAGCTCTGACATTCGGATCCTCATTTATCAATGCCAAGTCTTGAGGCTCAGACCTCACAGTTATGTCACTTCGTGCCCTTTTCCTTATGTTTTGGGACGTCATCATGGTGCAATGCGTGTTTGTTCTGTGTGCGCGGTAGTGAAGATGACACCCCCTTCACGCGACAAATGGATAACGATATTCTTAGCCCAGACCCGTCGAAGGGGTGGTAGAGGAAATTTGCGCGATAAGAGAGAATGACTCTCGGTGCAGGAACAGGTCGACATTGTGACAATGATGACGACATGCTCGTCGCAATAGGGGAGCATGAAAGAGAATTTGGGCGTGACAAAAAATATGAGGATGAGGGGATGATCATGAGAGGACTTATCACCTGACATACTAACTTGTGACCAACTCCGACAGGATCCAAACCATGATTTAAGATGAAAAAAATGTGACAATCTTGATTAACCCAGTTTGCGACATAGTTGATGGCAATCGGCTTTCCTGTAGCGAGAAACTTGAGGCTTGTAGGAAAAGTTATAGACGATGCATAAACTCGGCTAGTAAATAAAATACATGCAGAATGGTTGGCATTTATAACTGAACGAGTGAGGAATGGAATCATGACAGAGGACACTGAATCCATGGTGACGAGAAGTTTTGAAGCAGGTTGAAGATTTGCACAGTACATTCGCGCGACGGGTATACTTCGAAGTGTGTAAAGTACAGATGATAAGAGTTGTAGAGTATACGTGATATGAACATCGTGATTTCTTATCCTTTCTAACTTCATAATGAGGTGATGATGGTCGTTATATCTGTCGACGTGACCCTTATTCTAACAACTTGCTTCGACCTTTGGCACGTAAAATCCCCCCTTCTAACTGGACCGACCTTTTGGGAAAATACCTTTACCATTTACACATGTTTGATTCTGACGCCCTTTCTCGACTCCAAGGGCCAAACCGGCAACTTGTTAACTTCGATCCATTCGTTTTTCAGTACCTTACCTCACACACTTTGACACATGGACCATGATTCATCTAAGACCGACTCTAACTGAAAAAATGATGGCGCTAACAGAATCCATACCCGTTTATTGGCATCTCTTGGCACTTATCCTGAAAGGTATACTCTCTTGTATCACAAAATTGTGTTTCAATTACCTATGGAAGGATAGTACACATTATCTAAGCTCGTACTTGGTAAAAAGGAAAGGATTGTCCACACCAAAGGTACAGGGAGGTTGAGGTCTAAAATAACTTTCAATCATCGGTAGGGCTTTGGCTGCAAAGTCATTGTGGGTTTTCTTGAAATAAGATAGACTATGGAGATGTATTCTGATTGATAAGTATTTTTTTCCTAACACCATTTTGGATTGGATGAGAAGGCAGTAGAAACCAATACGTAATGTTTCCAATCAGTGGCAGGAACTTACTATTGGTCTCATTTATTTAGGAAATTGGATGATGTACTTTAAATCAAATTGGAGACCCTGCTACCATGACCGTTTAGGGAAAAGGTTGGATTTCAGAGGTGACATTGAATCTTAAATCTCATTGGCATTAGTCATGGTCTCTATTTATTTATGAATTGAATCAGTCCCATGTTCATTTAGTGGAGGTTGATGATGAACTAGTTTGGGTTGATAATAAGTCAGGGGGGAGCCCTATTTCCATGCAACCTTGCTTCCTCCTTTCATCCTACAGAATTACTACACATTTTTTCCTATTAATAATTTGGGCATTTTTACACTACAATAGTATTCATATATTTAGATTAGAGTATAACTCTGTCGTAATATATATATATATATATATATATATATATACGAGTATAATGGTCTCACCGAAAACCTTTTTTGGGAGCTCTACCATTGGATTCCTCTATTTTTCCTCATTGCAGTGGTACAAATGTTAAGTAATATAGATCTGAATACACAATCACATACAAATATCCAAGAGTAATATAGAAAAAACCCACTTTTTAATTATTATCAAACCCTTAGGGTAGGGAAACACCATATAATGGATCCTAGTATGGAAGGGATCCTCTCCTATTCACTTGCCTCTTCGAGGGGAAAACCTCTTGATGAGGTACACGCTCCAATTACAAAAATCCTTCTTCCCCCAATTACATTGATTGAACCCCTTTATATAGTGCTACCAACCACCTAAGAACATTCTAGAGGAGGAAGCTTCTAGAAGTATAACCTTATAGTAAGTCCTCTTACATTTATTATGTCTATACGAATATATCTAACTACTATAGTGGGACTTATTTAATAATATAGTGGACCTAATCCACCTTACATTGAATGACCTACACTATTATCACTATGGGCCCTTCGGGGCGCCATAATACCTCTCTATCTACACTACATTCCTTCCTGGTTATAAAAGTGTTGTCCTCAACACTTGTTATGAGGGTGTACAACCATATACCAAGGTCCCATGGGTACATGTGGACTATAGTGTTGAAGTAGACTGGAGAACTAGGGTTCCATGTAGAAATGAAATCCACCATGTTGAAGTAGTCCAACCGACACTGTAAACATGGGTCCCATGTCCAATTGTTCATGTGGACTCCACGTAGAATATATTGAAACTTGGGAACCAACTAAAAAATATACTCCAAATATATATATTGGTCATGTGGGTCGGAATAAGTAGAACCGACCAACAATTCATCCACTATGTTAGCACATAGGATGTGTAGGGGTCAAAATGTTTTAAGTTTCTAGGTTTGAATCATAGAGTCTTTAAATTTTTAGGTTTTGAGTTATATCTCATGTCAATAAATCATGTTTGATTCTTCCATGAGAAATAGTTTTAACTTTAGTCTATGCAAGAGCCTTGGTGTCATGATATTGTTCATCATCATGAAAGAGTAGGGTCAACATGGGTCACACCCTTGGTCCTAAAATTATATGTATCACATTTCTTGTCTCAAAGCTATGTACTAAAGGTTCCATTATGTCATTTTCAACCGTTTGAGGGTCAAGTCAAGTGTCCAATCTACTTGTCACAAACTCACCATCTACTTGTCACAAACTCACCTGAAAGTTCACATCATTTCAAGAAGTACCTTATGCACTAATCTCTCATCATTATACTTTGAAAATGTGTCAAGGGATATGTTGTAACAGATATTAAATTCGGCTGTGTTACCCAAAGTACAAATCGGTTCTCGTTCATTCACATTAACAAGGGGTTGTTGGCATTGGGAATGTCATCAGTGCATTGGGAACATAGAGGATGCAAAAGAAGTGTCTGGATGAATGGGCTACTGACCCTAAGGGCAAAGGTGTTCTAGTTGAGGGTGGTTCACCTCGGGCTTTTTCTGTTCAGTGCTCGTGAAAAGTTTGTTCAGCAGTTGCCATCTTGTGTGAAATGTGAATCTGTTGGGCGAGCTGGGCTAATGACTCTAGCTCTGTGCATTAAAGAAGCTGCCTGTGGAGATGATTGTATTGAAGATGAAGGAACTTTAAAGGCATCTACTCTGTTATCTAAAACAACAAACTGCAATGACATAGCTGGCAGGCATACTCTACAAGAAAATATAATTGCAGACTTGGTTGAGGTTTTTCGAATTGTTGTTGAGAACAGTAAACAACACTTCAACCCAAAGTATAGATCTCAAGTGTGTGAGTATATTATAGTAGCTGCCCCGGCTTTAGTGGTGATTTATGAAGTGCCTTTCAATAAGTTTTTACACTTTTTGTCATCATTTCCTAGGGAATTTATTGTCAGCGGTGGTAAGAGCCGTTGGATCAATCATCAAATGTACTCCTTCCAGTTATCCTTTCCTACCCATTATTGTCATGGAGGACTAATGAAGGGATAAGTGCTCAAAGTCTTATTTAATCTATCATTCGAAATATTTCCTAGAAGATGCTTCTAATCTCTGATTGCAGAAATGGAGCAGTTTCATTTACTGTTTTAAAGGGAGTCTTGCGTTCCAAAATTATGTATCGGTTCAATTTGCAGGGCACCACCATGTATTCAAATAAACCTCTTTCCACTCATCGAGAATGGATTGCAAGGAACTTGTGCAACTTTGCTGAGAGCTTTCTAAAACCTCAGAAATTGTATCCCTCTGTTTCTTACGATGATGAAGAAATGGATGCATGGCATGTCGAAGCAGAAAGGTGGGAAAGATTATTTTGCCTTGGAGTCTTAGATGAGCATCAGTTCTCGTAAATATTCATTGTGGTTCAGAATCATGCATCTGAAATTTCTCAACGTCTGTATAACTCAAACTACATGCCTGAGAAGTTGTTACTTCTCATTTCAAGTCTACTGAAAGAATGTCAACCTCGAAAGCAATTTTCCAACAATATGAAAGGTAGCAGAACGAAACATGGGAGCGTGTTATAATGGCCATTGAAGAAAATGTGGTTACATCTCTGAATCTACGTGGAGGCAAGATATTTAGGAGGAACACGTATCCGAATTGTGAAGAACCTTCGCATTTGTGGAGATTGCCATAATGCAACAAAGTTTATCGCCAAGATTGTTCAGAGGGATGTGCGTGGGATAGAAGGTTGAGGGCTCTGGTAACACAGTTGATGCCAAATGGAAACCTTGATGAACTCCTCCACGATCAGAATATTGAGCATACAAGTGAACGGTTGGATTTGTCAAAGCGTGTGGGTATGAGCATATCAATAGCTCAAGCATTGGTTTCTTTGCACGAGAATTTCGATTTTCCCATTGTGCACTATGATCTGAAGCTCGCAAACATTCTTCTGGACGAAGATTTCGAAGCCCACGTGAGCGATTTTGATACCGCTAGAATGCTCGGCGTCCATCTTCAGCAAGAAAGCAAGAGCCAGGGAACATCTTCTGTTTTTTAAGGGACCATCGGCTACTTGGCGCCTGAGTTGTGGTTACTAACAGATGCGGTTTTCTTCATTACCGGTGGACTGGCAGTGTATCTGATGGAGCGCAGAAACAATCCACGTTTCCAACGGCACCCTGACAAGCAATTTGGAAACGTAAAAAACTGCTCAGTTTTTCAACTTGGTTCGGTAATCAGGATGCTACTCATAAGTGTTATGGGGAAACGGGTCTAACGATAGGCATGCTCGGCGGTCAGTCTTCTCTGCGGAGGCCTGTGCTCGCCTTGCTTTGCCGGCGGAAACCATGGACCTGTAAGATCCATAATCGTTTAAAGCATTGACAGCAGCGTTTCTTTTTATTTTTCCTTCAGAAAATGGCAGTGTCACCGTTATGGCGTTTCTAATTAAAAAAAAAAAAACGGTCGCGGTTACGTGAAAACAACGGAGCCGCCTTCTCCAGATCTCCACAGACGTTTAACGATTTCTCCATGACAAACGGTAAGTTCGATCAGGACAAATCTGCAGGTGGCACATTGAATATTCAGAATTCAAATTCGACAGAGAAGGAGCAGCAGTCTGTTTTGCAGGAGGGAAGGAACGGTACTACTCTTACTGCTCCAGACGGATTGATTACAGAAACCGATCGTCATAAACCTTCGCTAATTCATGATCTTAAAGACATGAATAAGGGAAACACCAGTATGGAATCGGAGAGGCTCTCTCAAAGGGCCCGAAGAATGGAGGCGTTGCTGCCATTTTCGACGAAACTCCTTATATCCGCATTTTTCTAGCCTCACAATGCGGATATGCAATGGTTGACACAGTCTCCAGGACTGGAGGCTTGGGCTTTGTAAGTTCTTTCAAATCCTCAATAATATGTCTAAACTCCGATACATTTCACTTCTTCCATGGCTAGTATCTCACAATCGGGACTTCCGCACAGTTTTTTCCCAAGGGCTCTCCACTGGTCTCCGATATTTCCACGGCTATTCTGTCTCTTTCAGAGGACGAAGAAATGCAAAAGATTCAAGCCAAGTGGTTCAATGACACCGCCTGCACAGATTCAGGAGCAAATGTAGATTCCAATAGGTTAAGCATGCACAGTTTCTGGGGTCTCTACTTGATCACTGGAACGGTGTCATTTATGGCTCTGATTATATTTTTTTCCCTGCTTCTCTACGATTACATGAGAGATCCGAATGTTACAGCCAGCGATAATAGTCAGATAGATGATCCATCAACAGGGAAGTCATTGAAGACTTTGTCCAGGGCAATGAAATCGTTCATGGTGTACGTTGACCAGAAGGAGGTTTCAACGTCAGGTCCAAAGGCAGATGTATCGGAAATAAGCATGAGCAATAGTCCATTCTCTACACCCTCATTCACAAATGCCCCTTCCGATCTTGGAACGAGTCCTTTCAGCTCCAGCACGCTTTCCAGGAGAAGATTTTCTGTCCTGAACTGTGAATATGTGGCTGACGCAGATGAAAACTCAGCTGCTCGCACTTCATCTGTTTCAGCACCTGATCGAAGAAGACATTGAAGACACAATGATGCACAACAGTGCAGAGAGTTCTGAGAATTCTGAGAGAAATCAAACTGAAAGTGATGAGGATTGATGTCATTACTGTGTATAAGGATTTATACATAGTAAATCCAACAAGGTGTATTGTGATTTACAGATGATTCCAATTGTAGGAACGAGGTATAAATGTCTAAATAGCTGCGAATCTATAGGGTTTGACTTGTGTGGAACATGTTAGGAGAAAGGTTCGGTGCTCCCTGGGCGTTTCAATCAACAGCATACATCAGAACATCGTTTTCAGTCAATCACGATGACCAGAGATGATGAATATCAGACACCTATCTTGCCAGCAATGCTTCTGTCAGTCGCAGAGTGCCAGG
>SNQJ01S0175000.1:17703-37864 GCA_010110895.2 Picea sitchensis | reverse complement strand
ATGATGGTACACTCATGGATGGTATTTGTTTAGCATATTGATAGATGCACATTGTTTGGCATGTTGGTAGATGCACATGTTGTCATATTGGTAGATGCACATGTTGGCATATGGTGGATACATTTCATGGATGATATCTTTTGACACATTGTTGATGTACATGGTTGATGTACATGGGTGTTGTACATGGTGGGCACATTTTGGTACATGATTTACTTAGTGGATATATTGTTCATGATTCTCTATTTCATTGATGACATATCTTTTGTTTCATGATGAATGGTATAGCACAATTTTGATGCATGAAAAGGTCCAAGGATCGTCATATGGTAGCATATTGTTCATCTAGCAGAGAATATAGGGGGAGACATACCCTTAGGGGGATTCATTCTTATTCCCATGATTCTAGGAGGAGATATTTATCAGATGCATACCTAGAAAATAGACCTATATTTGAAGAAAGAGCATAGAGGCATAATTCCAGGGAGAGCGATGGTCACAGGGGGAGTATGTTCGATGTATTTTCAGCATTACATCAAAGTGATATACCTTGTTCAAAAGGGGAGAGATTATTCAGAGGAAGATCAAAGGAATTCAGATAGGGGGAACAACCCCAAGGAGAGTTCAAGCAAGGGGAGTAGCCCCAAGAGGAGAATGGCCCTTTGCCATTGATGTCAAAGGGAGAGAGATAATCATATTGATGTGATTGATGTCTATTGATGGGAAATATTGATGTGGAGAGATAGTCACATTGACTATTGTTGTATAACATGTCATATCTACATGTTGACATCAATAATTGGTAATTGGTGTTGACATCAATGTTGGTATTTCCATCAATGCCAAAGGGGGAGATTATTGGATCATGTTGTCATTGATGCCAGTGGTTTCATTGATTGATGTCAAGTGATTGATTGATGTCAAAGGATTGATTGATTGATTATTTATGTAATATAATATGTATTATCCTTGATGAGAATGCATAGATGAACATGGATCAATGAGTTGTCATTGATACATGATGAAGATGGATCGATGTGGTTCCATTGGTATATGATGCATTGTTGGGAAAATGTATAGATGACTCATTATTGTCTTATCGTGACTGATAAGGTGCACAAATGGATGAACTCCAAAGTGGTCCCCTTATGGTGAAAGCCCTCACGGGAAGACGCTTTGCGGATTGAACTATCCTAGAAGAATGGTTGGAGGACCCATGCTCTCATTATTGTCTTATCATGATTGATAGTAAGAGAACCCATGCCCTAATTATGGAATAATGGGATGAAGGAGAAAGTGAATTTGTCGGGGAAAATATCCTATGGATAGTTCTTGTCATGTCATTTCGGTGGTATGTGGAGCGATCACATAATTCCTCCACCAGGTGAGAGTTATAGCCATGAGAGTTGGAGACCCAGGGTTTAGGTATGGACCCAAGTTTGTTTTATGGGTAATGGACCCAAGTTTGTTTTATGAGTTATGATATATTTTCGAATAATACTATTCTATATGGATGGTACATGTCATGCCATTTCTGGTGGTATGTAGAAGCGTCCTATAACTCCTCACGGTTTGAGATGGCCTTACAAAGTTGGAGGACCCTCATATGTCATCTAGAAGCCCCAAAGGTCAAAGTAATCAAAATTAGTTTAAGAGAGATTTTAAAAAGTTAAATAATAAAATTGAAGTGATGGAGTGTATTATAATTCAAGTGGGAATACAAAATAAATTATTTCAATAATAATTTTAATGGAGAAATTGAAGTGGACCAACCCTAAAATAGGGAAAGTGGGACCAGAGTGACCTAGAATATGTTTTTAAGGAGCTGCTTGGAGAGTATAAATGAGAATAGAGACTCTCTCATTTGAATCACACTTGAGCATATTGAATATCTATGGGTTTATAGGGTTTACAAATGATATCTAATGAAATTCTGAGGAAAGTGAAAGAAAGAGGCCGAAATGCAAGGAAGGATAAATTCTTTTGATGGTGCTTTCTAGGGTATGTTATTTTCAGGTCATCCTCACCATTTTTCCTATAACTTTTTTCTATAATGATTCAGATCCTGAAAGGAGTCTGCTTCAGCTAGTGATAAAAGAACATATCCAAGTATCTTTTGTTCAAAATTTAGCTTGTGGGTCGTTGTATTTTTAGGTTACACTCTGTGGAAAATAGGGTTTGTGGCAGGTCCTGAAACTAGTCAAAATCAGGTGTTTGGTAGAAACGTCATGTATTCATAACAGATCCAAATTCAGTGAGACCAAATGTATTTGGTTAGGGTACATTCATTAGTATGTTGTGTAATAGTTTCATATCATTTCATCAAATATTTTGTGTGGGAACTCTCTACAAGGTCGCTCTCTAGAATAGAATAAAAATTCAACAAGGTATACCATTTTGCTATAACTCCTTTTCTGAGGAGGTTCCAAGTATTCCCACTTGGAGGAATTGCATAAAAAATACTGAAAACATTGTTTATTAGTTTCAGAATCTTTATACATTACAGGTTCAAAGTTATGGTACACTTCAAGTTAGGGTTGTCGACTAATCCAAAACTAGGCATGTGAGACTAAAGAAAGTTGTGAAAATGCTAGTTTCTTGCTGTTAAAATTCTGAAAGGTTTGCATAAATGTGATAAGAAACACCAGGTCTATTACAGAGCTACAAATCAGATTTGGATGATGAAATTGATGAGGGATTTTGGTTGAGGTACATGTTGAGTACATGGTTGAAGACAAGTAGTTGATGAGAGTTAGCACATACATGAGGTGTATAGTTGATGATGTTGGTGCATATTGATAGATGCACATTGTTTGGAATGTTGGTAGATGCTCATGTTGGCATATTGGTAGATACACATGTTGGCATATGGTGGATACATTTCATGGATGATATCTTTTGGCACATTGTTGATGTACATGGTTGATATGTACATGAGTGTTGTCTACATGGTGGGCACATTTTGGTATGATGTACTTGGTGGATATATTGTTCATGATTCTCTATTTCATTGTTGACATATATTTTGTTTCATGATAGATAGTATAGCACAAGTTTGATGCATGAAACCTTGAGTCCAAGGATAGATCATATGGTAGCATATTGTTCATCTTACTTGAGAGAGAAGATAGGGGAGACATACCCAGCAAGGAGTCATTCTTCTTCCCTTGATTCTAGGAGGAGATATTTATAGATGCATACCAGAAAAGAGACCTATATTTGAAGAAGAGAACAGAGGCATAATTCGAGGAGTAGTGGTCACATGGGGAATATGTTCGATGTATTTTTAACATTATGATGTATCCCTTGTTCAAAGGGGAGATTGTGGAAGGAAGATCAAAGGAATTGAGGATAGATGGAGCAGCTCCAAGGAGAGTTCAAGAAGGGGAGCAGCCCCAAGGAGAATATGTCCCTTTACTTGTTGATGTCAAAGGGAGGAATATGGTCACATTGATTTGATTGATGTCTATTGATGGGAGAGATTGATGTGGAGAGATAGTCATTGAATATTGATGTAGAACATATGGTATCTACATGTTGACATCAATAATTAGTAGTGGTGTTGACATCAATGTTGGTATTGCCATCAATTTCAAGGGGTGTTGGATCATGTTGTCATTGATGCCAATGGTTGATTGATTGATGTCAAGTGATTGATTTGATTTCAAAGTTGATTGATTGATGATTTGTAATATAATATGTATTGTCCTTGTGATGAGAATGCATAGATGAAGATGGATCAATGAGTTATCATTGATAGATGATGAAAGATGGATCGATGTGGTTCCATTGGTATATGATGCATTGTTGGAAAAATGTATAGATGTCTCATTATTGTCTTATCATGATTGTTGGGTGTACAAGCGGATGAACTCCAAAGTGGTCCCCTTATGGGTGAAAGCCCTCCTTGGAAGGCGCTTTGTGGAGTAAAGAGAACCCATGCTTAATTATGGAATAATGAGATGAAGGAAGTGATTTTGTTAGGGGAAAATATCCTATATGGATAGTTCTTGTCATATCATTTTAAGGTGGTATGTGGAGCGATCACATAATTCCCTCACCCCGGTTAGAGAGTAATGACCATGAGAAGTTGGAGACCCAGGGTTTGGAGTAATGGACCTAAGTTTTTTTGATGGGTAATGGTATGAGTGCTGATATATTTTCGAATATACTATTCTATATGGATATTACATATGTACCATTTCTGGTGGTATGTAGAATGCCACTTAACTCCTCTGCAGTTTGAGAGTTAGCCTTACGAAGTTGGAGGACCCTCATATGTCATCTAGAAGCCCCAAAAGGTCAAAGTAATCAAGTGGTTTAAAGTTTTAAAAAGTTAAATAATAAAGTGAAGTGATGAGTGTATTATAATTCAAAGTGAATACAAAACAAATTATTTCAATAATAATTTTAATGGATAAATTAGAAGTGGACCCAACCCTAAAATGGGAAAGTGGGAACCAATAGCTGACCTAGGAAGAATCACGTTTTAAGGAAGCTACTTGAGTATAAATAAGAATAAGACTCTCTCATTTGAATAACACTTGACAATATTGAATATACATAGGTGTATATGGGGTTCAAATTATATCTAAACCAAATTATGAGGAAAGTGAAGAAAAGAAGGCGAAATGCAAGGAAGGGATAAATTCTTTTGATAGTGCTTCTAAGGTATGTTATTATTTTCAGGTCATCTCACCATTTTAGCTATAATTTTTTTTTCATAATGATTCAGATCCTGAAATTGCTACAGAGTGAGAAAACATATCAATTATCTGTGGTTCAAAATTCAGCAGTGGGTCGTTGTATTTTGGGAGTTACCTCTGTGGAAAATAGGGTTTTGTGGCCAGATCCACGAAACTAGTCAAAATCAGGTGTTTAGGGTAAAAAGCATCATAACTTCTTCATAACAGATCAAAATTCCGTGACACCAAATGTGTTGGTTAAGGTACGATCGTTAGTATGTTGTGTAACCGTTTCAGATCATTTCATCAAATATTTTGTGCAGGCACTCTCTACAAGGTCGCTCTCTAGAATAAGCGAATTCAGCAAGGTATGCCATTTTGCTATAACTGCTTTTTATAGGGTTCAAGTAGTTCCACTTGGAAGAACTACATAAAACACAAGAACATAGATGTATCAGTTTCAGATCTTTATACATTACAGGTTCAAAGTTATGATTACTTCAAGTTATGGTTGTTGACTAATCCAAAACTAGGCATGTGAGACTAAAGAAAGTTTTATGAAAATGCTTACTAGTTTCTTAGCTGTTACAAAGTTAATGAAGGTTTGCAGAAATGTGATCAGAAACCCAGGTCTATTACATAGCTACAAATCAGATTTTGGATGATGAAAATTGATGAGGGCTTTTGGTTGAGGTACATGTTGAGTACATGGTTGAAGACAAATGGTTAATGAGTTAGCACATACATGAGGTGTATAGTTGATGATAATGTTGGTGCATATTGATAGATGCACATTGTTTGGCATGTTGGTAGTGCATTGGCATATTGGTAGATGCACATGTGTTGGCATATGGTTGGAATACATTCATGGATGATATCTTTGGCACATTGTTGATATACATGGTTGATGTACATGGGTGTTGTGCATGGTGGGCACATTTTGGTACATGATGTACTTGGTGGATATATTGTTCATGATTCTCTATTTCATTGTTGACATATATTTTTGTTTCATGATGAATGGTATAGCACAAGTTTGATGCATGAACAGGTCAAAGGATGGTCATATGGTAGCATATTCATCTTGTAGAGAAGATAGAGGAGACATACCCTTGGGAGGTCATTCTTCTTCCCATGATTCTAGGAGAATATATTTATCAGATTTTTATACAAGAAAAGAGACCTATATTTGAAGAAAGAGCACATAGGCATAATTCCGGGGGGAGCGATGGTCCGCAGGGGAATATGTTAGATGTATTTTCAGCATTACATCAATTGATATCCCCCTTGTTCAAAAGGAGATTATTCAGAGGAAGATCAGGGAATTCAATGGGAGAAGCCCCAAGGAGAGTTCAAACAAGATGAGCAGCCCCAAGGAGATTTATTTTCCCATTGATGTCAAAGGGGAGAGATAATCACATTGATGTGATTGATGTCTATTGATGGGAGAGAGATTGATGTGAATAGTCACATTGACTATTGATATAGAACATACATTATCTACATGTGTATCAATAATTGGTAGTAGTGTTGACATCAATGTTGGTATTTATATCAATGCCAAAGGAAATTGTTGGATCATGTTGTCATTGATACCAATGGTTTGATTGATTGATGTCAAGTGATTGATTGATTTCAAAGTTGATTGATTGATGATTTATGTAATATAATGCATGTATTGTCCTTGGTAGTACATAGATGAGGTGGGATCAATGAGTTGTCATTGATAGATGATGAATGGTCGATGTGGTTCCATTGGTATATGATGCATTGTTGGAAAAATGTATAGATGTCTCATTATTGTCTTATCATGATTGATAAGGTGTACAAGCGGATGAACTCCAAAGTGGTCCCCTTATGGTAGAAAGCCCTCCGCGGGAAGGCAGCATTGGAGTAAGAAAGAACCCATTATTTAGTATGGAATAATGAGATGAAGAAAGTAGATTTGTCAGGAAAATATTCTATATGGATAGTTCTTGTCATGTGTCATTTCCGGTGGTATGTGGAGCGTCACATAATTCCTCCACCGGTTAGAAAGTTATGGCCATGAGAAGTTGGAGACCCCAGGTTTGGTAGTGGACCCAAGTTTGTTTGATGGGTAATGGTATGAGTTATGGTATTTTCAGATACTGCTATTCTATATGGATAGTACATGTCATTCCATTTCTGGTGGTATGTAGAACTAAACTCCCTCACCCGGTTAGAGGGTTATGGCCTTCTGAAGTTGGAGGGACCCTCATATGTCATCTAGAAGCCCCAAAGGTCAAAGTAGTAAAAGTGGTTTAAGAGATTTTTAAAAAGTTAAATAATAAAATTGTAGTTATAATCCAAAGTGAATACAAATAAATTATTTCAATAGCCATTTTTAATGGAGAAATCAGTAGAGCCCAACCCTGAAATAAGGAGAGTGGGGCCAAGTGATCTAGAATATGTTTTAAAGGAAGCTGCTTGGAAATTATAAATAAGAGCAAGGCTCTCGTTTTGAATCACACTTGAGCATGAATATCTATGTATCTAAGGTTTACAAATGATATCTAAGCCGAAATTCAGGAAGTGAAAGAAAGAAGGCGAAGTAAGGAAGGATAAATTCTTTTGATGGTGCTTTTCTAAGGTATGTTATTTTCAGGTCATCTCACCATTTGCGCTATAACTTTTATTATATAATGATTCAGATCCTGAAATTTCTATGAAAGTGAGAAAACATATCAAGTATCTGTGGTTCAAAATTCTTCTTGTGGGTTGTTGGCTGGGAGTTACACTCCTGTGGAAAATAGGGTTTTATGGCTACAGTCCCGAAACTAGTCAAAATCATGTGTTTCAGGTAAAAACGATACATGGCATTTCATAACAGATCCAAAATTCAGTGAGACCAAATGTTTTTGGTTAGAATTAAAGTCTGTAGTATGTTGTGTAATATTTTCAGATCATTTATTAAATAGTTTGTGCGGGGCACTCTCTCTACCGAATGTTAAACTATAGAATGAAGCCAAGAATTCAACAAGGTATGCCATTTTGCTATAACTCCTTTTTCGAGAGGTTCCAAGTAGTTTCCATGGAGGAATTGCATAAAACACACTGAAGAACATTGGTGTATCCAGTTTTAATATCATATACATTACAGGTTTCAAATTTATGATTACTTCAAAGTTAGGGTTGTTGACTAATCCAAAACTAGGCATGAGACTAAATAAAAGTTTGATAGAAATGCTAGTTCTTGCTGTTAAAGTTAATGAATGTTTGAAGAAATGTGATCAGAAACACGAGGTCTAATACAGAGCTACAATCATATTTGGATGATAAAAATTAGGTAGGGTTTTGGTTGAGGTACATGTTAGTACATGGTTGAAGACAAGTAGTTGATGAGTTGGCACATACATGAGGTTGTATAGTTGATGAAGTTGGGTACATATTGATGAGTCATTGTTGATAGTGGTTGAAACATGGTGGTATATACTTGGTACATGGTTGGATACACTTGTTTTATAGTACGGAGTTGATTCTGAGTTGTTTTAGCTGAGGTTGGTGCATGGTTGATGCTCTTGTTTATAGTACAGATTGATATCCGTTGAGGATCGTTGCCTCATCTCGGTTGAATGTGAGAATGCAATGAGTCTTGCATATAGAGCTGGTTCTCTTGTAGAGTTGTACTCTATTCAGTTATTCTTTGATAAACCCCAACATTGTAGTCCGTAATAATAAAGAATTGTACATACATCTTGTGTTCTTTGTGTTCATTGTGGTGATGACTTGTTGATGATATATTGCTGATATATATTTGTTGATATGTGCTCACATATAAATTTTTATACATGACAACAATGGTTAATGAATAAATGTTAGAGATACTAATTATTGAGTTTTGTGTAAGAGGGAAGTTTTGGTTAAAATATCCCCACACTCATTCCACCCCCCTCTAAGTGTAGTAGGTATGTCCATGGTATGTAATACCATCTCAATTGGTGCTGAGAATGCAAGATGAGTCTTGCATATAGAGCTGGTTCTCTTGTAGAGTTGTACTCTATTCAGTTGTTGCTGATAAACCCCAAGGATTGTAGTCCGTAATAAAAAGAAAATTGTACATACATCTTGTGTTCTTTGCGTTCATTGTGGTGATGACTTGTTGATGATATATTGCTGATATATGTTGTTGATATGTGCTCACATATAACTTGTTATACATGACAACAATGGTTAATGAATAAATGTTGAATGCTAATTGATGATTTTTTGTGCAAGAGGGAAGTTTTGGGAAAAAGAGCCCCATACTCATTCACCCCCCCTCTAAGTGTGGTAGGTGTGTCCAACAGGTATGTCTGATAATTTCGAAACAATGTGATACGTTGACATAATCACCAACTGATGCAGTTTGTGTGTGGATGTGGATTGAGTCAAGGAAGGTATAACATGTAAGCATGTGACTCCATGCTGTGCGACTTTGAGCATGAGTGGAGGGTTGCACCGAAGGAACTTTGAACACTGCATGGAAAAGGGAAGTGGGGATGTCCTGGATGGGACGTAATTCAAATCAAGTTATGCAGGTGATGCATGGAAGAGGAGAACCTGATCAGTGCTTGTGATGAAGAAAGAGAGACATATATGGAAACAATACCAGAAGGTGAGTTGTTGTGGGAATGAGATGGAAATTCCATATTTCCATGAGTATCGTATGGTTCTGTTGTTGTAAATGGATGTGCAACAATGAGTTGAAACAAAATGCAACAGAAGAAGATGTCTTGTATTGGTCATAGAGTTGAATGTATAACAATGAGGCATGTAGATTTGGTGAATGCAACAATGATGAAAGTTGCATTGGTTAGCTGGAGATGTGAATGGTTCACTGTTAGGTAGGTGTTATATTCTTTACATGTGTGTGGGGGGTGCATCAAATTTGATGACTGCATTTGACGATCCCTCCCTAGTAGTGATCTTTTGTTTTGTGCATTGGGCACTTCTAGGGGGTCCCATGGGGGGAGGATTCCCCCCCGCTTACGTGGAGCATTTGGTTATGGGGAAACGATGAAAATTATTTTGTTGGGCAATTTTTTCTATTTTAGCGTTTTTCACTATTTTTAGCAGTTTTCTAAATTAACCCCGTATTAAGGGATTGGGGTTTTAGTAGCTGTAGAATACCTAAAACATTGTGTATATATTGTATTGTGAATGATGAAATTAATGCAATGAAGAGTCTAGAGGTGCGACCCCAAGGAAGGCTGGTTTTCTCTCGGTTAAGGGTTTCCAGGGTAAATCTTTGTGTACTGTGTGTATGAGCCATTGATTAATTTTTGGTTTGCTTAGAATATGTATGCATTGATTTACTTCACAGGTTTAAAACTTACATTTACCTCGTAAGCATGAGGTCATGCTTTCTTAAAAACCTAGGGAGTTTAATGTTGGAGCATCAAATTCATCTTGGGGATGAGTAGGTGAAGACATGCTATGAAAGCTTGTTGCAAAAGATATGTTGCAGGAAGTGTTGCACAATAGTGACAATGCTACGAGATAGTGACAGTGATTTGGAAGAGATTGGTTGTTGCAGGAAATAATTGGTTGCAGAACATGATAAGCTGCAGAACGTGATAGATTGTAGAAAGTGACAACATTGTTATAGATCATAATGATGTTGCGAATTGTGGCAGCGCAACAGAATGGGAGCGTTGTTACATGAAGATTTTGGGGGAAGTTGTTGTAGGAGTGTTGTAGGAATCTACCATGGGAGAGCTACGAGAATGTTGCTTCAGAAGGTGATAGATCGTAGGTTATGACAATGGAGTAGGATGGACGCTTTACTAGAGAATGGACACGTGCTTAGCATTGGTGTGTTGATGTAGCATGGAAAGAAGACAAGTGTGTGAGAGGAGACGTGGAGTTAAGGGAATATTGACCACATTATTCATGAAGATAGCTCGAGAGAAGGTGAACTTTTATAGAGAAGAGGAGAACATACATGCATGAGGAGGTTGTGGGAAGCTGAAGGTGAATGGTTTCTTGAAGATGAATAAACATAGCATCGAGTAGCTAGGAAAGAGAGTTGGAAGAGGAGAAGAAGATCTCGTGAGGAAGGAAGGGATAATGGTTGATATTTCCATGGCCTTTGGCTTGGCAATCCAATGAGTCTTGTAAGTTCATATATGTGGCCATGGAGCCATTGTAATATAACTGTATTGTATCTCTATGTAAATCAATAAAAGGAAATCAAGTCTCGATATTGAATCTTCAATCTTGATACATTTTAATGAAAAATGATAATCTCCTCCTACATATAAAACTACAAAAAAATAGATTTGGAAAGCTTAGACGCTTTTCTCTTCAATGAAAGCAAGGAAACCCACGGTGATATGTCTTATTAGTGACTATAGAGAAAATAACTCAACAAACACTCTTTGTGACATTGACAACCATTTTGGTTTGAGATAAGCATGCACACCAATTTCTAGTGCCATTAAGCTTTTACTTAAAAAATCAGGACTGACTTTGTTTAATAAAGTCGGTAGTCACAAGAAACTATAATGTGTTTTTTTGAGCTATAATTGTCTAATTTTTTTTTGGTTTAAAAACAATAAAAATGAGGCTTCAAATGCTTCAATTTTTTTGTTTGTTTTTGATTGGTTATATTGAAGAGATAATGAATATATTTAGATTTGTCTTATAATTACCTCAAGTTATAAGGGAAAAAATGATATTAAGTTACCTTTTTTCAATTGATATATAATATAAAAAAATAGTACAAAGCATATTATTAAAAAACATGTGATGAATAAACCACCACAAGGAAGATAAAGACAATGTAGTTTTAACAAAGGTCTACTTGAAAGTAAACCCAACTACCAAAGATGAAACTTATAACAAGCTATAAGTGTAAAATTTAAATTCGAACTACTTCTGCTAGCAAAAGGCAAAAATCCACGCAATGGAGTGGCATTGTCTTAGAAGTATTACTATTAAACCTTTTTTTTTGTGTGTGTGGAATAAAGCACGAGAAAACCTCTGAGTACTGATCCAGGTGGATATTGGTGGCCACCCACCTTTTCCAACTGGTTCATCTTGGTAGTTTTTTAGTTTGGCAGTTTTTTCCTAGTTTTCAGGTCCTGAACTTCTCGGGCCGTTTTGAGGACCTAAAACATATTTGTAGGGATCGCCACAATAAAACTATAGATTGTTCAAATTTTGATGGCATTATGTGTAGTTCTCGGATAAACCTTTCCCATGGGCTACCATGCACCTAAAACGAAGATCATATGCAAAAGTTACGACCCCAGGAAGTTGATGTACCAACTTAACCCAACGGGGCCCACATGACTCTTGGCGCTTCATCTCCTAGGGTTAGGTTTTTGGATGTCTAGGGTTATGGAATTCATGTTTATTATAAAAAGGATTTCAGAGCCTCATTGTACTCATCTTATTTTGAATGAGCACAACCTTCACATCTCTTCTCAGAGATAAGCCTCCACCATTCTAACAAGCTTGTTTCAGTATGCATTTTACAGTTTCAACGTATTTATTTATTAATAGAAGCCAAGTTTTACTGTATCTCTATTATTGTTAATTTAATATTTGTGTAAATAATATAGATATGTATTCATTTGATTCTTCTCACAAAATCTGGATCAGTGGTATCATAGTGGTATGTTCCTTATCGTTCTTAATGCATGTCCCCGACGAGGTTAGGGTACAAAGAGTTGGGTCTCGAGCTTGTTTCTTTTGAGGATAAAGGCTCTCGCATGCCCAAATGACCTTCCATGGTGGGAGAAAAGAAAGATGACGAGACAAGAGATCCTTTCAAACTGTTGCTCAAGGAATCCTATAACACCTCGGGTTTTGAGCCCCCATTTAAAAAAATGTATTGTTACAATGATGAGAGGCCAGAGTGACCAAACAATTATTAAAAGGCCCACGTGCCCAATAAATGTAATGTTTTGATAATTATTAATAATAAATACATCACTGGCTGCTAGACGGACAAGGACTAGAGTTATAGGGGGCTAAGATTCCACAAGAGAGGGGGCTTGAGGGGCTAAATGTTTATTTTCCTATTTTAATTACCCTTTTTTTATAAGGGAGTGAATAAGTTATGTGAGCTTCTTGGGGGAGGCTAGGAGGTTCTTGATTCCCCCACGAAAATACTTAAACCCATCCTTGGTCTGATTGGGGGGTTGTCTCGTTGGCTCATTGGATTGTTCTCTCATTCACTTCTTCTTTCATTCCATTCTTTCCCTCACGCATTCATTCACTGATTGTTCACTGTTTCCCATCTTGGGGTGGAGATCTCACTCCATTCATTTTCCGTCACCCGTTCATCTTCCTCATCCGTGTCTTGGCTTGGGGAAAGGAAAACGAACTGTTGAAGAGTAGCCATGGTATCGTTGGTTGTAGAGGTCACTGGTGTAATCCAACCATGACTTGAGGCCTACACGTCTGAGATGCGTTGGCCTATGTCCAACTTTGTTCACAGCTGCAAGTCTTGAGAGTTCCAGCATGGAGATTATGGACTAGATGCGCTGGAGCCCTGAAAGGAGAAGGATTACTGAGGGACTGCGTGGTAGAGAAGGGTGGAGATCCATTCTCTTGGATGGTGCAATCTGGGTAGAAGAGAGATGGGTACTTGGATTGCTGTGAGTGCTGGGAAATCCCGTGAGAGCCTGGTTCGGGAAGCCAAGTAACAGTCTGGAACCGTCCTTGTGTATTCATAGCCCTGACTTGGGGGTGACACTGCGGTTGAGATTTGTAGCAATAGTGTCTATAGTTGGGTGGAATGTCCTTGGTTGGAAGCAAGTTGGTGTCTTCTTTTATAAATATAAGTGCTTTCTGTTATGGTATTATTTATCTGTATATGAATATATTCCGCTGTGTATTCATTTATCGTTTAATTGAATCTTTAGAATGTGCATGCTTGCTGTTTATTGTTGTGCATGTCATTAGATATTTTCTTTTATGCGTCATTATTAATTTAAAAAGGTATCGGTAAGAGAAATAATTCCAAGGGTGGGCTTGAAGGTAGCATACCCTAGCCTGTCGATGGCGGGGTGTGTTACAAAGCCCTCGCGCAACAGAGGAACGAGATGATGGATAGTTTTGTGCAAATCCTTCAACAACTACCAACATATGAATGATCTTCCTCGAGCGGAGGTGCCACCCCCTTCAAGGTACAAATCAACTTTGATATTCCTATATTTGAATGTCACATAGACACAGATGCTGTAGAAAAATGGTTGAATCTGCTAGAAGGTTATTTTTTGGTCCATAACTTTTCAAATAGAGAAAATATTACTTTTGCGCTCCTCAAATCCATCCCCCATGTCAAATATTGGTGGGAGAATTTATGTAAGGAAAAGGAAACAAAGGAACCCTCATTATTTACAGTTGCACTCACCCGAGAGTCCTTCAGGGATGCTATTAAGGAATACTACTACCCTGTCAGAATTTATGATGACCTATATACAAAATCGACCACATTGCGACAGAAAAGGGACCAAGTAGTGCTAGAGTTCACAAATATCTTCCATACCTTGCGCACCAAGCTGGGTATAAAATATTCTAAGCAAAATCTGGTGCTCAAGTATCATGGTGGTTTGTATAGATACATCCAGGAAGAAATGGAGTTTTTGGACGTCTCGTCCTTGGGTGCGTCCTATCGATATGCTGTCAAAATCGAGCAACAACTTAAACAAAAAAATGTGATAGTTTGGGTCTTGGAACCCCTCAAAGAAGAAGCATGGAAAGGGTAGCCCTGACCCATAGGAAAAAGGGAAGAGGAGATATGGACAGCCTCAGGACAACTAGTCTAAGCTGCAAACAAAGAAGGACAATGGAAAGGTGAAGAAAGATACTGGGAAGTGGTGCGACTTCCATAAGAGCCCCTAGCACAACACTGTTGATTGGCTCTCAAAGTAGTCATTGGTAGATGAGATGAAAGCCTCTGAATCAGATGTGGGTTCCGACTTTGAGTCAGAACCAAAAAAGGGGAGACAGATCATTGACGCAGAACCTAGTGCCAATGTTGTTACCACAAAGATCCACCCCGGTGAACCTGATGAGTTAGAGAAAGGCGAGCGCCTCTTTCATTCACAGATGTGGGAGAAAGGCACACCGCTACAATTCATTGTTGATAGCGGTATCAAGAAGAACCTCATCTAAGCGGAGGTCGTCAAGCAATTTTCCCCACCGACAACTCCACACCGACAACCCTACACCATCGGATGGCTCCGCCATGGAAGTGATCTTTGCGTCAGTCAACAATGCCACCTGTCCTATGACATCAAGCCCTTCAAAGATGAGGTATTGTGTGATGTTTATCCCCTTGAATTTTGTGATCTTCTTTTGGGCCAACCTTATTTATGGAAACATCATGCTGTATATGAGTCTAGGATTCATAGTGTTATTATTACTTTGGACATGAAATTGTACAGGATACCCGAGGTAGTCCCACCTAATTCCATTTCCTTGATCTCTGCCAAGCAATGCAGGAAGGTCATCTCTCAGGCTGATAAGTTTGTCTTCTTCGTGATTCTCCCTTAGAGTGAGAGAAATATTGTAGCCACATCCATGTCCTTCCCGACCGACCTCTCCTCACCTACTGGGGTACCTATGCACTGTTAGATCAAACATTCCATCGATCTGACCCCCGACACACCGCTACCCAATGGGCCAGTCTATCGTCGCTCTCTGTTAGAAGATGAGGAGATCAAGCATCAGATCCAAGAACTACTCCAAAAGGGGCACATCCAACCCAACTCATCACCTTGTGGAAGCCCAATCATGCTTGTGCAGAAGAAAGATGAGACCTGACAACTCTGCATTGATTATTGGGCCCTAAATAAAATCACAATTAGGAACCGGTACACAATTCCCCAAATCGATGGTCTCCTTGATTAGCTCAAGGGGGAAAAGTACTTCAGTAAGAATGATCTGAAGTCTGGCTACCATCAGGTCCCAAATAGAGCAGACAAATGTATGGAAGATTGCCTTCAAGTCAAAAGAAGGTCTTTTTGAATGGTTGGTCATTCCCTTTGGTTTGACAAATGCACCGACAAATTTCATGAGGATGATATCTTGCATCCTTTCACCAATTATTTTGTAATGGTGTATCTGGATGACATCCTCATCTACAACAAGACTTGGGCGAAACACTTGCTGCATATTCAACATGTTATGCACACTCTGCGACAACACAAGCTATATGCCAACTTGGAAAAATGCTCATTCAGCATGGACATGGTACATTATTGCTAAGCATGGTGTGCATGTGGATCTCGCCAAGATCTAGCTCATCCATGATTGACCATCCCCAACCACGCTCACTAAGCTTCAGAGCTTCTTAGGCCTTGCCAATTTCTGTCGCAGGTTCATGTTGGGATTCTCCCATATTGCATAGGTCCTCAACCAAGTAATCAGGGGTCGTGGTAAGACAAAATTTGTGTGGGGCCTGTCCCAAAAACAAGAGTTTGATAATTTGAAGCAACGCTTGTGCTCAACCCTAGTAATTTCATTACCCGACTTGCAAAAATCCTTTAAGATCGAGACAGATGCTTCAGACTATGCTGTGGGCATAGTTCTCATTCAACATGACCACCCTGCGGCCTATCATAGTGAGACACTATCATATGTCGTCCGTAAGTACCATAATTATGACAAAGAAATGTACTCCATTGTGCAAGCCTGTCGCCAGTGGAGACATTACATTCTCGGGAAGGAGACAATTATCCACACTAATCATGACCACCATTAGAAGTGGTCCACATAATTGCAACAATTCCACCTCAACATCAAGTATAAGACAGTAAGTACCAACAACCTAGTTGATTTCCTCAACCGACCTCCATTTGTGACACTCACCATAGTGCTAGACTCTTGTGGACATGAGACCTCCATATGCCCCCAAATATATGAGAAATATCTTAACTTCGCCACCACCTACCAGATGTTGGGTGCAAACACAACTGTCACTAATTTCCATCTTCAATACAGGCCGCTGTGCCATTTGATCCATCTCTCTGTTCCATCAAGCGAGCGAGCAGAGCTTATATGGGGATCCCACTATAGTCGGGTGGTAGGACACTTCGACATAGAAAATACAGTGGAAGTGTTGCATCAACATTTCTATTGGCTGAAACTTCGACAGGATGTCAACAAGTATATCAGATCTTTCACTTCCTATGTTATTGGTAAACCGACCACTAAGAAAAAAAGGCCTGTTCACCCCTCTGCCTAATCCTGGCAGGCCCTAGGAATCCATCTCAATGGACTACATGTCAGGCCTTCTATCCACCAAGGGGGGAAATGACTATGTTTTTGTGGTTGTTGATCACTATTCCAAGATGGTGATTCTTGCCGCCTGTAAGAAGAGCATGACAACGGAGGCCACTGCCAATCTCTTATTTGAATGAGCGTGGGTACATTTTGGGATACCAAAAACCATTATCTCAGATCGGGACAGTCGGTTCCTCAGTACATTTTGGTCGAGCCTCTGGTCACTGCTAGACACCAAGCTCACCAAATTCCATTGGATATATTACACACTCACCTATAATTATTTTCCTAAGTTTGATAGACTAATGTTGAGAACGATTCCTTAGATGAGAATATTCTCTCTAGAGAATATTCCCCTACAAAATAGGGCATTCCTCTTAAGTTCAGAATCAGTTACACTCAGTTAGACTAGTGGAAGTCACTCATGCATGGCAAGCTCAGTTTTATCACCAACAGTTTCATGTGTCTCTCACACTTCCACACATGTGTCTCAGTTAACTGATAATTGCAAGGATAAGTTAACTAGGACTAGGTGGAAATTCACTCCAGTGTCTGTCAGTGAGTTTCTAGATCTCTCTAGATCACTACTATGGCGCATTAGTTACTCATGTAACCTATATATATTGTAAATTATTCACTCTTTGAGTGTGGAATACAATTAATACAATTCCTTGATTCTCTCTCTCTCTCATTTCCGTCTTTTCTCATTTTTCTGCAAAATGTGTATGTCCTTTGCTAGCTATATCTTATATGTGTAGGCTCATCCAAATTTACATGGTATCAGAGTTGATAGATTTCTAGGAAAAATACTTACCAAACTCTTTTTGCAGGTACCGAAGATTGAAGACAATGAGAAAATGGATTTTCCAAAAGAATTTATTCTTACACCGTACAATTTCTTTGCATGGAAGATAGAAGATGGAATTGCATCTTTGAAGCAGATGATTATAAATGTTAACTATGGAAATTGAAGTAGAGCCTGATTCCACCGATGAGAAAAATAACTTTCTCAATAGACAATATATGGCCATAGGATGTATCTTCTGGTCTATTTCTTCTAAAATTCTCCACCATGCATATGATGAATCACGCGACTCAACTCAAAATGAACCATGGACTAGATTGGAGGTTCTATTCGAGAATATAGAATATTGTGAAGATTTCATGTAGGAGATTAAAAAGATAGATCCAGAAGAGGAATCATCAGAAGATCAAGCCTCCTATTCGGAAGAGTCTTCTACACAAGTATCTGCACAAATTCTTGTTCCATTAATTGCAAATGATGTCTACTCCATGTTGGCACAGGGGAAGACCCAGGGTTCAACGCTTCGACAACGCACCAACAAAACTATAACTATCGACCCTTTTGGAAACACGTGCGAAGTAGGCGAAGTCTCATCCGAGGTAGAAGCAAGGGGGGTTACAAGACTCATATGTCTGTAATCGAGCTGGGACACTGTCACACAACCACTACGACAACTAAGATTTTTTGCCTTTTTTTCTCCATTTTCTCGAGGGACAAAATCCCCGAATTTCTATGGGACCTAGCGTAGACCCTCCCTTCCCTTATGCTCCCCCATGTGATCGTTGGCTATGACCACATGCCTTACCAAAAAGGTTCTTCTGGCTTTCGCGATTCGGGGAATTGTGATGCAAGCATTCCCCTGTTCTCTATCTTTCGAAATGCCGAAACCCGAAAGGGTCTAACAGATCCTTAGCTCCTCCCTTGGGTCGCTTTTCATACGACCAGTCCTATGACCTAGCACTGTTCCTCTAAATTATTTTGGGGTTCCGCGATTCGGGAAATCGCGATGCAAGCGTTCCTCTTTTCCCTTTAAAATCCACGAAACCCGAAAGCCCAGTATCATCCGGATCTATGGTCCAGATCGTTGACTTGATCAACGGCCCGGATTAAATCCCGACACTCTACCTTTCGGGATTTCTGGTGAGTTCTTCAGTCCTATTCCTCTGATGTCCAGAACCCCAGTGGCCTTAGATCCTCGCCACGCATCCCTACAAATGGCTGCCCAGATTCTTTCGAGACTCCTCCTCCCTACCACAAGACCCTGTCCGGTGACCTAGGGCTCATTCACAGAGCACATCGAGGTTTCGCGTACCGATATTTCACGACCGGCGAAGACGAGGGGTCTTGCCCTTGGGTTTCCTGGGTGCTGAAACGACGAAACACCAAAATATATTCACGCTAAACCATTTCGGGGTTTCGCATATCGGGATTTCGCGATAGGCAAATACAAGGGAACTTGCCCTTGGGTTTCCCGGGTGCCGAAACGCCAAACACCAAAACCTATTCACGTTAAACCATTTTGGGGTTTCGCATATCGAGATTTCATGACTGGCGAATAAAAGGGAAATTGCCCTTGGGTTTCCTGAGTGCCGAAACGCCTAAACACCAAAACCTATTCACGCTAAACCATTTCGGGGTTTCACATATTGGGATTTCGCGACGGGCGAATACAAGGGAACTTGCCCTTAGGTTTCCCAGGTGCCGAAACGCCGAAACGCCAAAACACCAAAACCTATTCACGTAAAACCATTTCGGGGTTTCACATATCGGGATTTTGTGACTGGCGAATATAAGGAAACTTGCCATTGGGTTTCCTGGGTGTCGAAATGCCGAAACACCAAAACCTATTCAAGCTAAACCATTTCGGGGTTTCACATATCAGGATTTCGCGACTGGCGAATACAAGGGAACTTGCCCTTGGGTTTCCTGGGTGCCGAAACGCCGAAACACCAAAACCTATTACGTTAAACCATTTCAGGGTTTCACATATTGGAATTTCGTGACTGGCGAATACAAGGGAACTTGCCCTTGGGTTTCTCGGGTGTCGAAACGCCGAAACACCAAAACCTATTCACGCTAAACCATTTCGGGGTTTCACATATCGAGATTTCACGACTGGCGAATACAAGGGAACTTGCCCTTGGGTTTCCTGGGTGCCAAAACGCTGAAACACCAAAACCTGAGAGAACCACTCTCTCTTGTACAAGGTTTCCAGACTTAGATCACATGATCCTTCAGTGGGTTCTTGGGTAATTATCCCTAGGCTTGGTAACCAGACTGAAAAGCCTTCCTAAATCACCGAGCTATGAACTTCTGTGACAGGGGTGAAGTAAACTCGTGGGTTTACTAAAACGATAGTCTTTTCAAGGAACTCACTCTGGCTCTGGAATGCGAGGGAACTTCCCCGAAGGAGGTGCCTTCGGGGAAA
>SNQJ01S0174999.1:0-10906 GCA_010110895.2 Picea sitchensis | reverse complement strand
TTCTGTTGTAATTGTTCACGAGACTCGTGAAACTCTGATTCCTGATTCTTCGATGAAGCCTCCTGTCGAGCTTCTCCTGGTGGCGCCTGATCGCTGCCACGCGTCCTTCCAAATGGATGGTCCCAATTATGTCGGGATATCGAGACTTTCAATGTCCCAGTTCTCACGACCTTGAGAACTCCGATATCCCGATGGATTATCTCACTCGCAGCTTCTGCAGATCTGACGGTTGTCGGCCTTTTGGGAAATTTGAATGGGATCCAATGGTCATTGGATCTCTGTCTTCCTTCTCCTCTGCAAACTCCTGTATCTTGAGCTTTGCTGCGCACGTTTTCCTCAATGTTGTTCCTCCTGAGATTTCACGTCTGAATCCCCAAGGGATTTTATCCTTCTTATCCTGCCATCTCCACTGTTGTACTTGCCATCAATGATAAGCATACGCTACTTGTTAAACTTTTGCCAACATGTTGATCACTGTGTACATCCCAAAGGGGATACGCATAGTTGGACCACAATTAGGATAGATCTCATCTCTGAAGAATAGAGATTTCAACCTTGGTGAAAGAAAGAACTATGCCATGCTCGTGCCGCATAGGTATTTGATGAAGATGACTATGAAGAAGTCATGCATATTCTTCCATCCATGGATTAAGGAGCTCATACATTCAATGATATTGAACGCGATGAAGATCCCTCACTTTGGCTAACATCATGAGGTTAACGCCTGCGTTAAACTCCTCCTATCGTGCTATCACGAAGGATATCTATGGATCGATAGGTGGTCTACTATGGATCCGGTGCTGATCCACCTGATCACAAGACTGATCATGCAAGGACCGAACCCTCAATAGTTCTACCTTGGGAAGACTTCAGATCGCTCCTTGGCACAGCACATAAAGGAATATTATGGTGATGTAGAAAAGGGAAAGAGAGGCTAAAAGGTTGCCTCCATCTAGGATGGCACAGTGCACCTAGCTTGTCAGCTTATAGCTGGAAAGCTCATCAAAAGGAACCATTCGAAACAGGTCACTGGATTCATAGTATACCTCACAGGAAAGTGCGTGGAGGGGATGCAAATGAGCTGGGTGAGTTACCTCATCAACAAGCTCGAGAAATACTGCCACGAAGCACAGGATTAGGGGTATGAATTCCATTTTATCTGCTTACTTGTATTAATCGCATTTGTCGCTTGGAAGATGCCAGAAGGAGCGACATTTCTAGAAGTTGATCCATCGGAGCCATTGGCCGAAAGTTTCTCCACCTTGTGGTATACAAATGATATGTCGAAGAAGTGGAATTCGATTGCTATATTCCATGTCTACTACTAGAAACTAAAGCATGCTATTAAGGCATTTCCACACATGACCCCGAACACATTGCACCAGTACAGACTGCTAGTGAAGTTTTATGCAGATCGACACTTTATTTATATCATTGTGCGTAGAGATGAAAGAAAGGAAGAGTTGGAGTCCTATTGTAAACTAACCGATGAGGATATGGAGGAGATCACTAAAGAATGGCCAACAGAGTTCCTTGTACTAGTTGACGATGCATAACCCTCCAACCATGACATCATTGGAATCCCCTTGGTCACCCTATTCAAGCATGATGAACAAGTTAGCCCGAAGAAAAAGAAGAAAAAGGAGGAAGTGAAGAACGTAGAAACTGATGGGGAGGATAGCGCATCAGAGGAAAGTAGGCCTCACTCACTCGCAGGAGGAGGAGGAGGTGAAGGGAATCAAGAAGAAGGATGGGAAGAAGGATAAAACCAATACAAAGGTGAAGTTACACCGTCGAAGGATCCCCCTACCGAGGCCAACACATCGAAGAAGAGGAAGTTTTATCCGCAGAAACCCTCATCAAGAAAGAAGACGTGCACCAGTAAACCCAAGATGAAGTCTATGCTCACAGAGGATGATGTCAATCTAATCATCGTAGCCATGGAGGATGCTTTAGAAGATATCTTGAAACATTATGGATCAAAGAAGGAGACACTATATGAAATAATATAGAAGGAGTTGAAGGAGATACAACAAGCCATCCATTCAGTCCACACAGTACCTACTACACCTTTTTCATAAAAAATTGCAGAATTGGGGGATGAGCCTGACCAAATACTAATATTAGAATATGCAACAGAGGCTTGAATTCAGCGAGTCCAAGAAGAAAAGGAGTAGGCTAAAAAATCCTTGAAGCAAGAGAAGGAGGAGCTCTTAGAGCAACTTTGAGTTGCGAAGAAGGAGAAAGATGAAATTCAGGCGACGTTCGAGGAGGACAATGCAAAGGTACAAAAAGAAAAAGACCAGCTGCTCATAGAGCAGACTATGGTCAAAGAAGTGGTGACTACAAAACTTCGCTATGTGTTGGGCTTGGCATAAGAGGAACCAGAGTGAGTTGATATGCAAGTGGGGAAGCTCGATGAGGCCATTCAGCAACTTCAAGCATAAGTAACAGAGTTAGAGCTTCAAGCATGGATAACAAAGTTATAAATCCAAGCAGTGTCGAGCACTCCATAAGAAGTGTGTGATCAGAGCAAGGAAGTTATAAGAAGTGCAGTTGGAAGGATTAGGGCACTCAACTCAGAATGTAATAAATTGAGTGATCATAGTGCGCATACCTACGAACGGCTCGCAAAAGATCCGTAGCTAAGGAAAATGTAAGCACAACTACATGAGGCACAACAACAGGCCTCCAATGTCCAGGCATAGATGAATTCACTCACTGCAATTGAGAAAATGAAGACATCACAGGAGCAATGTGTAGTCCAACAATAGATTACTGCCATATAGAGTAGAGTCATGGAAGTTACACAGAGACTAAAACCATTGCAAGACGAAGCCTACACGATTTTTGAAGTCATTGAAGGGAAAGGCTCGCAGCTAGGCCAAATGGTTGTGACAATGGAACAATGCCCAGAAGGGCCTGTTACAGAAAAAACAATTCAGGAGTTCATCGAGCAAGAGAATCTGGTAAAGTAGCAAGTCGAGGCAACTCGAGCTAAGCTTGAGTCCTTCGAAGCAGTGTTTCCCAGATCAAAGTGACTTGGGATGATTCATAGGTGAGTGTTGGGGAAATGTTGGCCCTCGACCAAGTTTTGAGGAAACATTGTTTGTGTTTGACCACTTTTGAGAATTCGAGAGGATGGTCGAAGATGGAGCACCCAGGAAAAGCTGAGATCGCAGGATATCACTTGTTTTGTGGGCTTATGGACCGATCAAAGGGTTTAATAGGGTTTATATAATGGGTTAGGGGATGTCAGTCCATGGGTTTAACCATGTTTAGGACCTTTTGTAAAAGTATATATAGGAAGGAATGTAATTTAGAAAGTACTAGTAGTTAACTAGTAGAATCTTAGTGAAAGAGATGTAAGAAGTCTAGTGTTGGCTATGTGCACAATATGTTGTAAGTGCTAATGTTGGCTTAGTGAAAGAGATTGTAAGTTTATTTTTGCAGACAAACTGTGTAAAGTAAGGCTCTGTGCTACTAAGGAGTTGGCTCTGTGCCTTGACCTAGTTTTGGGAAGGAGGTTGCAGCGCGCTGTGTGTAGATATTCTATCCTCTGTGGAGTCTGGCTCTATGGCTTTGTGCATAGGAGAAGATGAATGTAAGAATATTGAAGACTAATAAAGAAGAAGAAGAGTTGGTGGACATATCCCCACACTGGGGTGAACCACATATATCCTATGTCTTGATGTCCTTTGTGCGATGTGATTTATGATTTATGTTGTTTATTTGCTTAGTGTTTTTGTTATAATGTATGATGAATGCATCTAATGTTGTTTCTTAGTTCCTAAAGATGATTGAATGCTAGATCTGAGCTAATGCTATGTGATAAGTGATTGGAAGTGATTGATCTTTATTGTTACTTCACTAATATATAATAAGGGTTTAATCTGCGATGTGAATGAGAGTCAAGAAATAATGCATATTGTTATCTAAGTTCTCTTATAAGTGTTGTAATCACAGATTTATGTCCCAGCTTGGTTGTAGACACCTGAGTCCTGCAACCCCCCTGCCTCTACCTTGGGTGAGACTTCATCTACTTCACATGTGTTACTGAAAGGGTCAGTAGATAGGGTTGTTTTGGTGGGTTGTTGAAGCATTGAACCTTGGGTCTACCCTTGTGCCAACAACAAGAATGATTTTCAAGTCTTCCTTTATTTCTCCTTCCCTTCTTTGTTTTTAATTTTTATTTGAGAAGGAGTTTTAGTGGACCATTAAAATAGGATTGAAAACTTTCTGAGATAATCATCACTCAATTATTCTAGTTGTTCTACTATTGAAGATTCATCATCAACGTCCCTATTTTGTGCACCAAAAGATTCTTTATCCTTGTTTTGAGAATATTCCTCTATTAATTTCCATTTGTTGGGTAATGGATAATATTCTTGTATGACATTATCAAGTTTTGGAGTTGTGTCAGAGTTTTTGTAGGAGTTTTCATGTCTTGATTTTGATCTACTTTATATGCATCACTTTGAATATTATATTCCTTATTATAAGTTTTACCCACAAATCTCCTATTATTAACTTCATCAATTTCAGGAGAAATATTTTCATTATCTTTCTTGTTTGGTACTTTAGATTTTCTTTTCCATGTCTTCTTATTTTGTTTGTTAGGGTTTTCTATTTTTAGGGATTACATTGGTAATCTACATTCTCTGGTTTTATGACCATAGTTTTTGTTTTTTTCACATTCAATATTGAAGTTTTGCAAAGGATTAAATGAGTTGTAGTTTTTGTTCTATGTATTGTACCTATTGTTCTTATATCTTTGGACATTTATGTTATTGTAGTGTCCATAATATTTGCAGTGTACTACCTTATGCCCAAAATTATTGCAAGAGTAACAATATCCAATGAATAGATATTTATTAGGGGGATTCCTTCTGGTGATTGTATTCTTCCTGTCATTTTTTAGTTTAGTAGTGAATGTTGGTTACTTTAGTAGGGAATGTTGATTCTTCTCTTCATGAGGATCCCTTTAGAACATCTGCATAACTAATTGGTCTTTTGACAGATCCTTTTGATATAGAAGTTGAGTCTTGGGTGTATCCCAAACCAATTTTGTTGTTTGGTGACCTTTGACTACTGAGAATTTCATCCAAGATCTTTGAACTATTTCCAAAGTTTGATCTCTTATTTTCTTTCTCATGTTCACTTTTTATCATCTTAAACTCATCTTCTAGTTTCTCACATCCTTGTTTTTTATCACTAAGTTGTTTTAAAATGATTTCCTCAGTTTTATTAGCTTCCAGGAGCTCGGACTTCAAATCACTGATGGTATGTTCTAACTCCTTGAGGGTTTTGGAAACTTCCCTCTCTCTTGATTTAGTAGCTTCTTTAATCTCTAGAAGATATCTTCTTAGTACCCTGTTTTGTTTTTTAGTTTTTCCTAGTTTTTCAGTTACACCGAGGATTTCTTCGTCAAAGTTTCCTTATTTTTCATCTTCTGAATGCTTATCATCTTGAGTTTTCATTCCCATAAACCGAAGCTCTAAATCTTCATCTTCACTCATGTATGAAGAGTTCATATCTTCTTTAGAGTAGAAGTTTTTCTTTCTCTTATAAAATTTCTTCTTGTATTGGTTTTCCTGTTTGTGAACTTCTTCATCATTTTCCTCCTTTATGGGATAGGGAAATTTGTTAGCAAAGTGTCCAATTCTTCCACATTTGAAACATTTGAAAGGTAATTTTCCTTTATGTTTTCCAAATCCTTTCTGGAGTTTCTTTATAAAGTTGGCCTCTTCTACATATGATATATCTGATATCTTATCATTAGTCTTTTTCTCCCGCCTCATCTTTGTCTTAGATGATTTAAAAGTTGTTTCATATTTTGTTGATTTATCATTCCCTATTCTCATTTCATAAGTTGTAAAAATTCCATGAAGCTGGTCAAATGTGAGTGTGTCTAGATCATATCTATATTCAATTGAAGAAATATTTGCATCATATTTCATAGAAAATGACCTTAGTACTTTTTGCACAATAGGTTTATCTGTAATTTATTCTCCTGCCACTCTGATTGAATTAACCACTTCATCTACCCTATGAAGGTACTCAATAATATTTTCTTCTTCTTTCATTTTCAAATTTTCAAACTGATTTCTATAGGTCTATAGTTTGGCTTCCCTGACTTTGTCATCTCCTTCATATACAACCTCCAACTTGTCCCAGATTTCTTTGGCTGATTTACAATGCATAACCTTCACACATATAGAATTATTCAACCCTCCTAGAATTCCATTAACCGCTCTTGAGTTTTCATTATAGATTTTATTTTGTTCAACGTCTTTGGGTGGAGCAGTTGGTGTAGTGTAACCATCTACAACATATTTCCAGATATCAAAACCAAGAGCCAACACAATTTTTTTCATTCTTATTTTCCATAGAGCATAACCTCCTCCATTAAACAATGGTGCTTTGTTGTTAGACATTCCCTCTTGTTGATCAATCTTCAGTATCTATGTAATATCCCTCGGCCAAACCCAATTGTAAATGTACTATAAGTGTACTTAAGCTGGTGAGCTGCTTTGACATCATTTGGTAATGCACGTCATGTGGCATAGTGCACACATGAACTGCACAGTAAAATGATGTAGTATGCACATTCTCGGATACCGTGCATAGTCACTAAGGCGCGTGTAGTATGGAGGACAACGAGCCTCATGTATATGATATGTGTTATAGGATGGTGAGCCAGTTAATATAAGATGATATGCTTATGTTTTGGTATTAGGCTGAAACGCCTAGATGCCAAAGGCCAATGTGCCTACTTTGTACATGACTCATGATTAATATAAAATACATCATTTCACATAGAATGACCACGATAAAAGAGATGGGGAACTAAACTTCACCAGTGAGGGAAAGGGAGGGCCAAAATTCAAGGGAATATTATATTAATATTTCCTAAAAGTATAAAGTATAGATAATTATTTTATCCTAAGTTCTAAAGTTGGGGACAAGTGGACCAAAGTAACTTCTGATATGACAAGTGTCCAATTGGGGACATGCATTCATATCATGGGGGACTTGGCTCATTTTGGTCACTTTTCATGGGGATTTTCTCACCAGCAGCTTGACCATCAATATCACCATCACTTTCACGAGGAGTTTCATAGTGATTCCTTCCTTCACTCAGTTATCCAATCAATGATTCCATGACCATTTTCAATCACGCATTTTGTTATCCTTGAGACATCCATTTCACCATATCTGAGCCTATTCCCATAGCCTTTTTTGGTTGGTGTACCTGGTTAGCATGGAGCGGGATTGAAGAAGTGGGTTGTCAGGGCCGTGAGAAATTCTCTGAGCATGAGAATTGCTTGGGATTGATTCCCGAAGGTGCTTAACTACAGCTACAACACTCTGAGACTTCTGGTCTGGCCTATTGTTGAAGCCCTGGAAGGGAAGTGGGGCAACCGAGGTACTGTTGAGTAGAGAAGGGGCACACTTCCTTGGGTGGCATAGGCATGTGGGGAATGAGAGGTTGTAGGTTGTTAGTTGAGTGAGCACTTGAGACAAAGTATTTCCTGTTGTACATGAGCCTTAGCTTGGTTAGGAATCATTTACCCCGGGTGGAGTTCAATCCCATCTCGTGGGTGACTCACTATTGAGAGTGATGAACAACGTAGTCTAAGGCTGGGAGGTTCGTGGATGGTTTGTACATAGTTGGTGACAATATTTCCAAGATACGTACCAATCATATGATATAATGGTATGATGCTTTGTTATTTACATGCATATGTTATGGTTTATCATATATGTGATTATAATTGCCTGTATGTTTATGGGTAATTCCCTGTATATGCTGCATATATGTAGTTATGTTATTTCAGTATAAAATTCATATATTATAGAAAGGAAATGTTGTTTATGTTTATATGTAAAGCTTCCGCAAGAGTGTTGTATGTATATGTTTAAGTTGCATGCAGTTTAAAGAGAAAATTTATGTGGCATAGCTCAGTTGACTACTGGGTATGTTACCGTATGTTCTACAGTAAGGGAACAAAAGCGTTCCCTAGAGTAGCATGGTCCGACCTGTTAAGGTTGGGGATGTTACTGACTGGTTTCATATCATGAAAGTTGGATATAGAGTGGCAACCCCTGGCCTGCGTGTGGCCGAGGGAACGTTACAAATTGTTATCAGAGTTTTAATTCAAAACTTAACCTGGATGGGATAGAGGGGTTCCATTGAAGTGAATATTCATAGAAGAGTAACTTTGAAGTGACCAAAATTCAAGTCACGGAGCATCCATGGAAAAGGTTGGTGTGTTGTTGCGTGCGGTAAATTTTGGCACTACACAGGAAAACATTGGCGTGCCAATGTGTGTGGTAAATTGTGGCACCACGCGAAAGACTATTATGTACGGATGCATGCGTTGAATTTAGCCTTGCGTAGTGAGCACATGCATAGTAATGTGCACATGGGGTGTGCAAGTATTTCTTAACACAGAGGAGTTTTGTGGGTACGCACATATGTATGAGTATAAGTTGTCTCGTGACAGTGTATTCAGTGGTGCACGCAGATAATTGTGCGTGATGGAATATGTTGAACTTTGACGTGGTGCAATGCATAGGGAGAAATGCATGTGGAATATCGGTGTGCGGTACCAAAACTGTGCACAGTGGATATTAGTGCACAATGCAAAAGTAGTGCGCATAAGTTGTCGGTGCAATGGAGAAGAAATGTATAGTGGATATAGGTGCACAGAAAATCGTTTTACCTTGAGATGTTGCTATGCACGATAAATATAAATGTACAAGTCTAAGTTTAGTGTGTGCGAAGTCACTTGGAAGGTGATGAGTCTTAGTTTAAATTGCATAATAATAGAAGAAAAAGAAACACACAACCTCATCGAAGCATTAATTAAAAAGAATTCTGAGTTTTATTTTCCTCTAATTCAGACATACGAAAGTGAAATATAAGCTTACAAGAAAAGCATATTATAAAAGAAAACAAGATTCATAACACCACCAGATATAAATTGTAATAAAATAGTCTAAAATCCATTTCTGTATTTATAGAATCGTATTAATCACAAAAGAGTCGTTTAAGAACAAGCATATCATCTCTGGTCCTCCTTACGTTTGCTACCAATTGTTCAAATATTCACTGAAACATGCGTAATTTTAGTTGAAGAGTCACTTTAGCTTAGCAATCTCCTCCTTTAAAGAAGAATCTAACTAGACCAGTTTATTCTCTCCAACACTTTTGACCGCTTCAACCATAGATTCCTCCTTCTTCTGTCGCTTGCTCCTTTTCTTCTTAGCGACTATTCTGTTGATGACTAAATCCTTCATAGTGGGATTCAACCTGAATTCCAACCATGAGTCTATATCTAGCTCTGTGTGGAATTTAGTTGCTAGAATGTGTGCAAGGACCCTTTCTTCCTTATTTGCAGGAAAGTCTAGCATGTTGCCTGAATAACTAGTCTCACCCAATTTATCCTTGTCCGTGTATCTCAGGTTGTGGATACATAAATGATTTTACAGAGAGAATAAATTCTACCAGTTTGGATATTACTTTGGTTATGGATACGCAGATATATTCATACTTGGGGATTGGTAATTATAGAATTCCAATTATGAAGCGCAGACAGATTATGTACAAGAGCATTGGGCTATCATGCTCATCTAATCCATTTTGAATGATTATCTTATAAGTTCATTACATGGAGGCATTCACCTGACGTCACATGGCTGCGAAGTACCGAACGACTGAAGTAGGGTGATCTGAATAGTCTTCACCCGCTCCACGAGTGGTGGATTTGAAATGTTGAGACACATGATACTGCGTCTTGGAGAAAGTGGTTTCGAAAAACCACCTTCTTGCATAGATGTATCTCTGAAGGCACTAGGCGTCTGTGTTTTCAAGACTTGGGTCTTATCTAGAATTGGCATGGGATAACACCAGGAAATTGGGAGAGATAATTCTAATGTGTATATTGAACCAAAATGGTGCATATTCTCATGAATTGTTGAATTGTTAGCCTGATAAGTTTCGATGGTTGTACGTTTTACAGAATTGACAACTAGATCAGATTAGACCAGGCCAAAGTCCATAGGAATGGAATAAGAATAGGGGAATTATCGTCAGCAAGATGAGAGCAGAGAGGTGGATGTCCATTTGGGCACTGAAGGAACGAACTCCAATGGGCATGGAGAAGAAAGGAATGAAAATATGAATATGGTTGAGACCATTAAGAATTTGCAGAAGGATGTCCAAATCCATAAATCTGATAATGAAAGGCTTATGAAAGACAAAGAGAAATAGGATGACTTCAACATGAAGCTATTGGAGGGTTTGAAAAAAATAGAAAAGAAATTGGTTAAGGAGAGTGGTTCAAGTAATTATGGGAGTCACAAGCCCTCAAAGGAGAAAAGAAAAGAAAAAAGTGTTAGTAGACATCACCATCATTCCCCAAGGCATTCCAATAAGAGAGCAGGCAACAACTTGAGTCTATCCCCTATCAGAAGGTATAATATATCTGGGGTGGATGAGCTGCGAGGAGAAATCAAACCTCCTTCATTTGATGGTGAACACAAGAAGGATGAAGATGAAAAAACATGGTTGTTGGGCATGAGAAAGTATTTTCAATTGCATAATTATTCTTCTCATGCAAAAGGTAGAATTACTATCTATCAACTCAAAGGAAAGGTGTCCATGTGGTGGGATCAACTTGTGTAGGTGTAACACATTGTAGAGAAAAGTGTTACTTGGAGGGAATTCAAGAAGTATTTTGAGAAGAAGTACTTGAATAAGTGTTATAACCCTAAAATGCACCATACAGGTTTACCTGGCATCAGGCCAACTCATGCCTCTTCCTAGCCAAAGCCATGCTGAGTAATTCCTCAAAAAACCACTTAAAACAAGCAACCCGCGCCCTAACTTCTCACTGGG